>OY755041.1:26239486-26429486 GCA_963576565.1 Aspidapion aeneum | reverse complement strand
TCAATTCAATTCAATTCAATTCAATTCAATTCAATTCAATTCAATTCAATTCAATTCAATTCAATTCAATTCAATTCAATTCAATTCAATTCAATTCAATTCAATTCAATTCAATTCAATTCAATTCAATTCAATTCAATTCAATTCAATTCAATTCAATTCAATTCAATTCAATTCAATTCAATTCAATTCAATTCAATTCAATTCAATTCATTCAATTCAATTCAATTCAATTCAATTCAATTCAATTCAATTCAATTCAATTCAATTCAATTCAATTCAATTCAATTCAATTCAATCAATCAATTCAATTCAATTCAATTCAATTCAATTCAATTCAATTCAATTCAATTCAATTCAATTCAATTCAATTCAATTCAATTCAATTCAATTCAATTCAATTCAATTCAATTCAATCATTCAATTCAATTCAATTCAATTCAATTCAATTCAATTCAATTCAATTCAATTCAATTCAATTCAATTCAATTCAATTCAATTCAATTCAATTCAATTCAATTCAATTCAATTCAATTCATTCAATTCAATTCAATTCAATCAATTCAATTCATTCAATTCAATTCAATTCAATTCAATTCAATTCAATTCAATTCAATTCAATTCAATTCAATTCAATTCAATTCAATTCAATTCAATTCAATTCAATTCAATTCAATTCAATTCAATTCAATTCAATTCAATTCAATCAATTCAATTCAATTCAATTCAATTCAATTCAATTCAATTCAATTCAATTCAATTCAATTCAATTCAATTCAATTCAATTCAATTCAATTCAATTCAATTCAATTCAATTCAATTCAATTCAATTCAATCAATTCAATTCAATTCAATTCAATTCAATTCAATTCAATTCAATTCAATTCAATTCAATTCATTCAATTCAATTCAATTCAATTCAATTCAATTCAATTCAATTCAATTCATTCAATTCAATTCATTAATTCAATTCAATTCAATTCAATTCAATTCAATTCAATTCAATTCAATTCAATTCAATTCAATTCAATTCAATTCAATTCAATTCAATTCAATTCAATTCAATTCAATTCAATTCAATTCAATTCAATTCAATTCAATTCAATTCAATTCAATTCAATTCAATTCAATTCAATTCAATTCAATTCAATTCAATTCAATTCAATTCAATTCAATTCAATTCAATTCAATTCAATTCAATTCAATTCAATCAATTCAATTCAATTCAATTCAATTCAATTCATTCAATTCAATTCAATTCAATTCAATTCAATTCAATTCAATTCAATTCAATTCAATTCAATTCAATTCAATCAATTCAATTCAATTCAATTCAATTCAATTCAATTCAATTCAATTCAATTCAATTCAATTCAATTCAATTCAATTCAATTCAATTCAATTCAATTCAATTCAATTCAATTCAATTCAATTCAATTCAATTCAATTCAATTCAATTCAATTCAATTCAATTCAATTCAATTCAATTCAATTCAATTCAATTCAATTCAATTCAATTCAATTCAATTCAATTCAATTCAATTCAATTCAATTCAATTCAATTCAATTCAATTCAATTCAATTCAATTCAATTCAATTCAATTCAATTCAATTCAATTCAATTCAATTCAATTCAATTCAATTCAATTCAATTCAATTCAATTCAATTCAATTCAATTCAATTCAATTCAATTCAATTCAATTCAATTCAATTCAATTCAATTCAATTCAATTCAATTCAATTCAATTCATTCAATTCAATTCAATTCAATTCAATTCAATTCAATTTCAATTCAATTCATTCAATTCAATTCAATTCAATTCAATTCAATTCAATTCAATTCAATTCAATTCAATTCAATTCAATTCAATTCAATTCAATTCAATTCAATTCAATTCAATTCAATTCAATTCAATTCAATTCAATTCAATTCAATTCAATTCAATTCAATTCAATTCAATTCAATTCAATTCAATTCAATTCAATTCAATTCAATTCAATTCAATTCAATTCAATTCAATTCAATTCAATTCAATTCAATTCAATTCAATTCAATTCAATTCAATTCAATTCAATTCAATTCAATTCATTCAATTCAATTCAATTCAATTCAATTCAATTCAATTCAATTCAATTCAATTCAATTCAATTCAATTCAATTCAATTCAATTCAATTCAATTCAATTCAATTCAATTCAATTCAATTCAATTCAATTCAATTCAATTCAATTCAATTCAATTCAATTCAATTCAATTCAATTCAATTCAATTCAATTCAATTCAATTCAATTCAATTCAATTCAATTCAATTCAATTCAATTCAATTCAATTCAATTCAATTCAATTCAATTCAATTCAATTCAATTCAATTCAATTCAATTCAATTCAATTCAATTCAATTCAATTCAATTCAATTCAATTCAATTCAATTCAATTCAATTCAATTCAATTCAATTCAATTCAATTCAATTCAATTCAATTCAATTCAATTCAATTCAATTCAATTCAATTCAATTCAATTCAATTCAATTCAATTCAATTCAATTCAATTCAATTCAATTCAATTCAATTCAATTCAATTCAATTCAATTCAATTCAATTCAATTCAATTCAATTCAATTCAATTCAATTCAATTCAATTCAATGCAATGCAATGCAATGCAATGCACTTCACTTCACTTCACTTCACTTCACTTCACTTCACTTCACTTCACTTCACTTCACTTCACTTCACTTCACTTCACTTCACTTCACTTCACTTCACTTCACTTCACTTCACTTCACTTCACTTCACTTCACTTCACTTCACTTCACTTCACTTCACTTCACTTCACTTCACTTCACTTCACTTCACTTCACTTCACTTCACTTCACTTCACTTCACTTCACTTCACTTCACTTCACTTCACTTCACTTCACTTCACTTCACTTCACTTCACTTCACTTCACTTCACTTCACTTCACTTCACTTCACTTCACTTCACTTCACTTCACTTCACTTCACTTCACTTCACTTCACTTCACTTCACTTCACTTCACTTCACTTCACTTCACTTCACTTCACTTCACTTCACTTCACTTCACTTCACTTCACTTCACTTCACTTCACTTCACTTCACTTCACTTCACTTCACTTCACTTCACTTCACTTCACTTCACTTCACTTCACTTCACTTCACTTCACTTCACTTCACTTCACTTCACTTCACTTCACTTCACTTCACTTCACTTCACTTCACTTCACTTCACTTCACTTCACTTCACTTCACTTCACTTCACTTCACTTCACTTCACTTCACTTCACTTCACTTCACTTCACTTCACTTCACTTCACTTCACTTCACTTCACTTCACTTCACTTCACTTCACTTCACTTCACTTCACTTCACTTCACTTCACTTCACTTCACTTCACTTCACTTCACTTCACTTCACTTCACTTCACTTCACTTCACTTCACTTCACTTCACTTCACTTCACTTCACTTCACTTCACTTCACTTCACTTCACTTCACTTCACTTCACTTCACTTCACTTCACTTCACTTCACTTCACTTCACTTCACTTCACTTCACTTCACTTCACTTCACTTCACTTCACTTCACTTCACTTCACTTCACTTCACTTCACTTCACTTCACTTCACTTCACTTCACTTCACTTCACTTCACTTCACTTCACTTCACTTCACTTCACTTCACTTCACTTCACTTCACTTCACTTCACTTCACTTCACTTCACTTCACTTCACTTCACTTCACTTCACTTCACTTCACTTCACTTCACTTCACTTCACTTCACTTCACTTCACTTCACTTCACTTCACTTCACTTCACTTCACTTCACTTCACTTCACTTCACTTCACTTCACTTCACTTCACTTCACTTCACTTCACTTCACTTCACTTCACTTCACTTCACTTCACTTCACTTCACTTCACTTCACTTCACTTCACTTCACTTCACTTCACTTCACTTCACTTCACTTCACTTCACTTCACTTCACTTCACTTCACTTCACTTCACTTCACTTCACTTCACTTCACTTCACTTCACTTCACTTCACTTCACTTCACTTCACTTCACTTCACTTCACTTCACTTCACTTCACTTCACTTCACTTCACTTCACTTCACTTCACTTCACTTCACTTCACTTCACTTCACTTCACTTCACTTCACTTCACTTCACTTCACTTCACTTCACTTCACTTCACTTCACTTCACTTCACTTCACTTCACTTCACTTCACTTCACTTCACTTCACTTCACTTCACTTCACTTCACTTCACTTCACTTCACTTCACTTCACTTCACTTCACTTCACTTCACTTCACTTCACTTCACTTCACTTCACTTCACTTCACTTCACTTCACTTCACTTCACTTCACTTCACTTCACTTCACTTCACTTCACTTCACTTCACTTCACTTCACTTCACTTCACTTCACTTCACTTCAATTCATTTCAGAAAGTACTTTATTGTCAAAAAAAACACAATTCTATTGACAAAGCAGGCTAAAAACTAATACCTACAACTAGCAAGTGATTAAAACAGATAAAAGTAAAAAATGGATTGTCACAAAATATAAAATAGCACAATAATAACCTATAAAGCTGTGACATATATTAAGTTGTCACTTATAAACAAATAATATAAAAACAAAGACGCGCACAAAAGTAATAAGTAAAAAAGGGACTAAAGCAAAAATTTTAGAAATGACCAAAACAAAAAACTTAAATTAAAAAAGTGACTAAACTAAAAAAAAATAAAAAACATTGCACATTTAACAAGAGTCACGAATAATAATAAGGTTTTCCTAGTAAAAGTATAATTAATCATTTTTCAAAATTGCTTGACAGAGATTGCAGTCTTGATTTCCAGAGGAAGATGATTAAAAATCTTTCACCCCTCATATTTTAGTGATTTTTGTGTTAAACTGCTTTTAGGAATTGGCAAGGGAAGATTATGACATCTTTGTCTGGTTAACCGCTGTCAACGCTGTGGGGCTGTGCCAAGGGCTGTGCGTAGTATATTATGGTAATTTTTGTAAACTAATGTAGCTGTTTCCAAAATAAACAGTGCCGTAATAGTTAAAATTTTATGTTTAATAAACTGAGGCCTACAGGAATTCCTCTGATGGCTGAGAAAAACCGAACTGCTTTTTGTGGAGAACAACTAAAAGTTTTATAAGATACTGGCTAGCGGTGCCCCAAAAGGGGATACCGTATCTTAGGTGTGATTCAAATAGGGAAAAATATACACATCTGGCCATTTTAACGCCTAGTTCAGTTCACACATTGCGAAACACCCAGAAGAAAGCTTTTTGCAAAGAAGACAAATGTGATCCTTAAATTTTAAAAGGTTATCAATGTGAACGCCCAAAAAACTTATCGACAGACTTTTCCTGCAGAATTATCTCTTAAAGGTGGTAGACGCTTTTTACTCATTGGCCGTCGCCCGGTGAGATACCATTATGTCAGAACTGAGTAGCGCTAAGTGGTATCACCATGTTCCGCTACTGCGCTGGCAGTCCGGTTCCAACAATGAGTAACAGATAGCATGATGGCGCGTCCAGGATCAAAATATTCCAGAGGTAAAATACCCGACCACTCGGATCTACGGGCGTCGGGTGATCCCAAGGACTGTACACAGAGAACAGGATGGTCCACTTCGCGAAATCTGTCAGACGGTTTTTAATACGTCACAAAATACTCAACGACATAACCTCACTTTTTCGTAAAATATAAACAAAAACTAATTTTAAAACGTTTTTTTTAAAACCATGTCTCGCTGTAATGTAGAAAGATAATAATAATATACAATTTTATGTAAAAATATCCTAGGTGTATCTTCTGCAGAAAATAGTTTACAGAACCCCTCAATCATCAATAAATCAATAAAATCAAATAAATTTTTTCATTGTCATTCATCAGCATTTGCTTAAAAAAAAGTGTTAATATTTGGAATATCATCTAGAATATTTTGTGAATAGTATTTTACTCCCCATTAGAATACCTAAGCCTAGAATGAGGGGTGATCAGCTGCCCATAGTAGGTGTACAAAATTCATTTACAGGACTGTGCAGGATACTATATTGCCTGGCTTTTTGCTGTCTTAATCACTACATTATTCTACTTATCAATTTCTATTAGCAAATCTTCTTAAGCTTTTATGGTTTTTAAGAAGCAAATAACTTACCATTATCAGAAAGTAGCATTTGTATATTATTTTTCAGGTTTTTTTAATCAAAACTAGGAAAATTTTATAGGTAGATAGCGGCATTCTAGCTTAAGCAGTATACATGCACCCTGCAATCCACTACAGGACCAAAAATTTGTTGCTAATTCCTGTAGAACAATGCATCCATTTCATTCCACTTATCACCTAGTAGTACCACCTAAAGTGAGGGGCTCATCAATATGTAAGGACCTATACAAATCTCGACACTTTTAATGACCACTCAGGACTGATAAGAATCAGGACCTGGCACAACCTTTAAGGACTAACAGGGTCAACAAAAATATGGTTTATTAAGTCCCTGTAGAAAGTTTTTGCTATTGATCAGCAACAGGCCCAGACGCATTTTTTGCACTTAAGAAATATTTACTTTCTGTCAGTAGCGGCTTGTGGTAGAACATGACACATCAGTTGAATACAAAAAACCAAGGACCATAAACTGACTGTCTTTGGTAAAAACGAGATATTGTTGGCAAAAATGTTCAGTTATCATGTCATTTGTACAGTATGAAACCTCATTCCACATGACATGATAAATTAAATGTTTTGTCAATACATTATACAGTTTTTTCTTTCATCTGATGTAGAGTGTTCTACAACATTGCTATGTTTAAAAGGTAATAACATGTGTACCTACTGAGGTGTGTATATTGCTCAACTTCACCTAACTAGCAGCAGTACTAGCTTTTTGTCCCTTATTATTTTAGTAATTAAAATCTCACTTTTTGTCCTGTTGAAGCAATTTGTAGTTATCAGTATTTTAACCTATTGCTTCATCTAAATGTTACATATAGGTTTGATTTTATGAGGTATATGTTAGTGCCCCCAAAGATATCATCTCAGGATACATGTTTACATATTTAAAGATAAAAAATAAAATGATTAAATAAAAGTTATTTTCCTATTTTAATTTTGACCAAATTTATTATATTTATTGATTTATAATACTAGAAATTATCTAAGTAGATAAAGTCTTTAGGCATCTGTATACATTTTTAGAATTTTTTTGTTATATCACTCATAATAGCAAAAAAATAACAAACCTGTATACAATATTAAGTGGGGTTATTGATTAGAAGCAATAAGGAATTTGTTACCATAAACATCAGGATAACAAATCCTGAATTTGATAAATGAAATGTAAGAAGAATGAACCATGGGGGCAAAAAATCTAGGACATGTAGGTATTTTACCTTTCTAAGAAATGTCCTAGTATTTTTTACCCAACTGCAAGACCTTTTTACTTCTCAGCATCATTTTGTTTTTATTAAGTGACATTAGCTTCTAAAGAATTGAAAAAAATATAATAATATATTACATTTTAATAATATATATAAAAAATATAAATATATCTTTAAAAAAACTGTGCTAAAGCAAAATCTCCATTGTGCAAAAACTAAAATTGATAAAATTGACAAAACAAAAACTTAGAACATTATAAATAAATTATTGGAGAGGCAAAGAAAACAACTCAATTAAACTTAGAATAGATTCTGAAACTATTAAAGACACACACTAACAGTCGCAAACCAACTGAATACTCATTTTTGTACAATAGCAGACTCCGATACAAAAAATTCAACAATAACTCTATCAATTTGCACAAAACAAAAAAAAATCAGACTTTAACTAAGTAGTTTTCTTTTGTACCAACATCAACCAGCAAATGTTCCTTGATTTCGATGCTTGTACCTGCAGTTGGCTCTTCAGGATCAACTTCTATTGGTTTCACTGATAGGTTTTGACATGGCACAGATGTATTCCTTAGTATTGTTTTGGAAGTACATAAGCCTGTAATAAAAAAACATATATAAGGAACTTTTTTAAAAATAGGTAGTTTCTACAGTGTAAATTTTGTACTCTAGTACATATGGAATTCACAAAAAAACATGAGGTTTTAGAAATTGTCCAAGTATTATTTTGTTATGACATTTTTGTCAAAATTACAGTAGGTGTCCCAAATTAAGTTGGCACTATTGATAACTTCACTATTATTGGAGTCAAATTAGTACAAAACAGAAAAACAATTAAATGGCACATTTACAGAAAAAAAAATTAAAAAGTATGTTTAATGTCTAATTTTTGTGGTTGTAGAGGTTTCTTCATAGACAAGGGGTGATCAGCTGCCCACAGTAGGTCTACAGGACTTCATAGGACACTACAATACACTACAGGATCAAGAATTAATTAAAGTCCTGTAGGATGGTGAACAAATTTGGTTCAGCTGATCACGCCTTGTTCATAGATGAACACACAGGCCTAAATAAATTCACATGCGGCTTAGTGTTACATTAAGTAATCTCTGGGGGGGGGGAGGGTTACCTTTGTGTCATAGTCTTGGCCATAGGTGGTTACACTTTTGTGACATTTTTAACCTATTTCTTTATCAAAAAATCTGAAAAATGGTATGTTGTTGAGTTGTTTTTATGAGAACATTTTTTTTGTCAACATAAGGTATGTATGTATTCGAAAGTGGTGGCAGGCCCTTCTGGACCTCCATGCACTGTGACCACATATGGATCTATTGTGCCCACATACCTACATACTGAGTTTGACTAAAGTGGCATATTTTTTTTTTCCACCCAGCACTTAAAAAACTCTGCAGATTACAACTAAATGATTTAGGCTTAACACAACATAAGGTATACCTACACAACATATTTAATTTTTAATATATTTGTGGTTAGGAAATATGCTTGGAAATAGGCTCGGAAATAGGTATGTTTATGTCAAAGTCACAAAAGTGTAACTGCCTATGGCAAGGACTATACACTGAATGATTTTTTTATATGTTTCTTGAAAATGCGTTACGACAGGAGAAGGGCGGCAAAAGATCCTGAATTTTAACCTTACATAATTAAAGAATGTGGCCCTAAATAGATTTAAAAAAATGTTAAAAATGATATTTACCTAGCAATTTATCTTGAAAAGGAATTTCGAAAACTGTTCTGTAGAAATGCTTTCGTGGGATCCATATTGTCTTTTCCACAACGCCTTAGCCACTCTTGCAAAATAGTCTTGGGAACAGTCATTGGAAGGTGGAAATTTAAAAAAACTCATAAACGTAGAACTTCTAAGTTGTGTACAGTCCTTGGGGTGATCCTGGGGGTCCTTCATGCAAAGATATTAAAAGAACACCAAAAACTCAACTCAGAATTGATTTTAGAAATATAAGAGGATTAAGTACCAACATGAATTCAGTTCACATCTTGAAGAACAAAGACCTGACATCCTTGTTCTCACTGAAACTAAAATCAGTTCTGCAACACCTATTGTGAACTATCTTTATCCCGGCTATGACCTACACCACCGATTTCGACATAATTTTGGGATCTGTGTGTACATTAAAAATGACCTTTCATGTCATCGAGAGGAGAAGCTAGAATCAGCGAACCTTGATATCATATGGCTAAAATTCACCTCAAAGTCATCGACCACGTTCAACTGCTGCCTCTACCGACAGCCAAGTAACACCGAGTAGCAAAACTTTTTTGCGACATTATCCGAAAACTGTGATAGTATACAGTCTAACTATCCACATGGTTTTTTTAGGCGATTTCAACGTCCACAATATACCCTGGCTAAAACACCACAACAAAACAGATAATGAAGGCAGGGAAGCAGAAGCTTTTGCCATAAGTTGTGGTCTAACGCAGCTTGTCGACGAACCTACCCGTATCTCAGAAAGGGGTGAATTTGCAGCGTTTTAGACTTGTTCCTAACTACAAATCCTGACTCGTACACAATTCAAGTAGATCCCCCACTTCGTTCATCCGATCATAAACTTATAAGAACAAAGTGCGAAACGCTCATACCACCAAGCCAAAAATCACTTCCTCGTAAAATGTGGCACTATAAATCGGCAAAATGGAATGACCTTAAACAGTTTTACCTGGATTTTCCATGGCAAGAGGTTTGCTTTCAAACAGCTGATCCCACTATTTGCTGTAATGAAATAACAAAACTAATTTTTTCTGGAATTGATGCATATATCCTACATACAATAAAAAGCAGAGCTAATGCAAAACCTTGGTTTAACAGCCAGTGTCAAACGGCTGTACAGAAAAAACACAGAGCATATAACCTTTGGAAACGACAACAAACCGCTCAAAACCACACAGAATTTATAGAAGCAAGAAATAGTTGCAAAATTACTATTGACGCCGCCAAAGAAACATACAATCAAAGAATAAAAAACAGGTTGCTGAATTGTCCAAGTAGTTCTAGGTCCTTTTGGTTTCTTGCAAAAGCTGTTGAATCAAACTTCATCAAGTCATCCATACCACCACTTACAGATAAAAATACTCACTTAGCCACAACATCAGAGGAAAAGGCCAATATGCTGGCCAAAATATTTTCCTCCAACTCAAACCTAACAGTGCCAAATGGAAAAACACAACCGTTTATTGAAAGGGTTTCCCACAGTATGCCAGAGGTACTTTTTTGTCACAGAGAAATACGAAAATCCCTTAAAAAGTTGGATACAAACAAAGCAATGGGTCCAGATGGCATTCCTGCGATAGTACTCAAAAATTGTGCTAACGAACTCACCCCAACTTTCGCAAAAAAATTCAATTTATCTTATAGGCAAGGAGTATATCCATCATCATGGAAGTCTGCCGCAGTACAACCCATTCCAAAGAAAGTAAAAAAGACAGATCCGTTAAACTATAGACCAATTGCTCTACTTCCGGTGATATCAAAAGTAATGGAAAGAGTTGTGAACAATCACCTAACCAAGTACTTGGAAAAGTACAAAATTATCAACGACAAGCAATTCGGATTTTGAAAATGTAGGTCAACTGGCGATTTACTTACATACGTCACTCACTTATGGCAAAAAGCGATTGAGTTGCGAGGTGAAACAAGAACAATTGCCTTAGATATATCTAAAGCATTCGATACAGTCTGGCATGAAAATCTGCTCAACAAGCTCAAAGCAACGGGATTGTCGCCGAAACTTTGCAATTGGTTTGAAAGTTACCTTAAGGATAGATCCATTTATGTTGCACTGGATGGCTGGAACTCCAACTCTTACCAAATAAATGCTGGTGTGCCACAGGAAGCAATCCTTTCGCCAACACTTTTTCTGATTTACATAAATGACCTCATGCAGATGATGGCAATGTAGTCTCCTCAGTCATACCACCCACATGTCTCTCCGCACGTGAATTCCATTACCTTAGACTAACTGAAATATCGCAGATAAATAAAGACCTGGAGATAATAGAGGACTGGGGCAACAAAAACCTTTTACAGTTCAACGCGCAGAAAACCCAAGCAGCCCTGTTTTCCAAAAAGACCAGCACCGGTGAGCCAAACATCATGCTATCTGGAAGTGCTGTCGCATTGCAGAGCCAGTTGAACATCTTAGGAGTCACTGCAGAGACCAACCAACATTGGCACAGTCACGTGTCAGATATAGCTAAAAGGGCGTCCCAAAAGCTTGGGGTGCTATTTCGTTCAAGACATCTGTATACACCAAGCCAACTGCTGACACTCTACAAAGCCCAGATTCGACCAACTATGGAGTACTGCACACATATTTGGAGTGGGGCACCCAAACATACCTTAATGCTTTTGAACACCGTGCAAAAACGAGCTATCAAGCTGATCAATGACTTACCCGTAGCTTGGATAGTCTCGAACATCGAAGAACTGTGGGCGATCTATCTCTCTTCTACAGGTATTATCACGGAAAATGCTCTGAAGTGTTGGCACGTATGATCCCCCCGGGAGTAGCACCTACTAGGCGAACACGTCAAACAGACGGTAACCAACAATTTATTGTCAAAATTGAGGCACCAAGAACCTCATTATATCAGAATTCATATCTCTGGAGAACAGCATCGGTTAGACAGTTTTCCCTGCAGGTTACAACCTGAACCGTTTCAAAACCAACACACACCAACATTTACGCGCACTTGCCGCTTCTCGAGCGTGATAGGGATCTCCTTGCGAGTGCGCATACCCGTCAAAAAAAAACATAGATTCCGCATATCGCATTTAAATCCAAGAATATTTGTTTTGTGGACATGAAAACGTAACCCATTTGCTTCAAATCAAGCTTTAATTTTAACCAAGTCTTCTGAAATCTTTTTCCTCAGAATGTCGCTATCTCTGTGGTACCACAAAACCGAAGTGTCATCCGCAAATAAGGTAAACTTTCCAAAAATTTTTTAATTAATATCAGCCATTTTTTAACGTAAGTCGCGGTTGAGTTTTAGGCGTTCCTGATAGTGATACGATATTTACTTGATTCTGTTATTGTTATTATGTTACATGATAACCGGCTTTCGCTGTGATAAGAAATGCCAAGTTGCAATCTTTGAAAATGTTTAATTGTGATAAAAAAAAGATATCAAATTACGCGTTGTCAAAGAAAAAAGGAAAGATCGTTATATGTGATTTTTAGATATCAGTGAAAAAAATATCGGTTTGTTAAATATAGCTTATCCCTAGTTTTTAAAACGTTCAAAATGAAACGTATAAAAAACGTCCTTTTTGGACGTTTTTAAAACATACTTTTTACGTCTCTTTAGCTTTAGGTCCACAAATACTTCCGTGCCTAAAAAGTACATTAATTAAAATGTACTTTTTAGAATTTTGAGGGCCTTAACTTTGGCGTACCTAATAAGTATGTTTTTAAAACGTCCCGAAAAGTACGTTTTTAAACGTCCCGAAATACACGTTTTTAAAACGTTCCTAAAAGTTCGTTTCAAAACGCCCCGAAAAGTACGTTTTCAAAATATTCCGAAAAGTACGTTTTTAAAACGTCCCGAAAAGTACGTTTTTAAAACGTCCCGAAAAGAACGTTTTTAAAATGTACTTTTAACGTCCCTCACAATTCTCTTACCAGCATCATCATTATTATCTACATAGGCTGATCAGAAAAACATAAATTTAAAACTTTTCTACCATACTCAGATTGGAGTGGAGTCAAGTTTTAAGACGGCGCAATATGAAAGGGCCCAATATACGTAAGGGCCCAATATGTAAGAGCTCATAGCAAGGGGTCCGAGGCTTAGACTTTGTGTAGTGCCGCTGGAACGTTTTTAAAACGTCCCTGAACGTCCTCGAAACGCTTTGGAACCTTTCCGAACGTCACTAAAACAATTATTAAAGGTCCCCAAATTTTGCAGAAGGTACAAAAAATTAAATTTGACAAATGTCCGAAAAACGTTTTTAAAACTAAAAATGACCCACAAAAACGTTCCAGGTAGGGTCACTGCATCCTGGAAGCCTGGCGTCTCCCAGGGGTAGCGACACGCGTGTCAAAACCGTGAAAAATACTCATTTTCATACAGTCTGAGAAAAAAAAATGTTTTAATAAAACTAAGAACTCGTTTTTATACAGCTTAAGAAATAAAAAATATGTTCCTTGAGTTTTTGGGTTATGAATATTTATTGTAGGTATATTTATTGTTAAAAATAATTTTCTTTTAAATATTATTTGTGTTTTTTGTATAAAAATAATACGTGATAAATAAACAAACAGGACAGAAATACATTTGTATGTTAAATGTTTATTAATACTATATAATATATCAAAGGACAAAATGAAACTTTAATAACAAGGTTTATACGCTATTTTTTGCATTGTTTAGTTTATTTTTCAAGATTTTTTTTCTATGTTTTCGGTGTCTTTAGGTTTTGTGGTTCTTTTTTGGTCACTTTTTATCCCGATTTTTACATTTTATCAAAAGACAAAAAAAAGCCCAAAAACAGTTCGAGTTTTAGTAACGTTAGGCTTTAATTACTTATAATTTTATAGTACATTACATATAAATACCTTAATATTATTGTTCGAAAGCACAAACTTCGAAAATAATTTTTTTTTAAACCGAAAATTGCTCGAAAACATTTTCTTTGAACAAAAGATTATTCAAAAACGTTTTCTTCGAAAGGAAAATTGTTCGAAAACGTTTTCTTCAAACAGAAATTTTTTGAAATCATTTTCTTTGAACGAAAATTTGTTCGAAAATATTATTTTAAAATAGAAATTTGTTCAGAAACATTTCTTTAAAAACAAATTTTTTGAAAAAAAAAATTTTTAGACCTGGCTTGCCAAACTTAACACAACTTATATAGTTCGACTAATGGGGTCTTTTTCTAACAATTTTTGGAAACAAGAACTTCCCTGACTTCTTTCCCGGGATCCTAGAGGGTGTGAAACCAACCGAAACCTATTTTCAAAAAATGATTTCCCTAAGTTAGCTTTCCGGTCCTCATTTTGCTTCATTGAAGGTTGAAATCGGTGTTACTCTACTCAATTGAGCACATCAGGGGGTATCTGGACCGGTTGGGATACGTTTGCGATCAATTGACAAAGTTTAGGAAAATACCAATTTCGACCTTCCAAAAGGAGGAAAGTAGACAAATTTTCAGACAGTTTACGATCCCGGGAAAGAAGTCAGGGTTTTTTTGAAAAAATATGTTAGAAAGACCTTGCCTTAGTCAAACTATATGAATTGTGTTAGGTTTCGGAATCCAGGTTTAGAGCGTCTTTTTTCGAAAAACTTGCTTTCGAAGAGAATGTTTTCTATTCGAAGAAAATATTTTTGAAGAACTATTGCTTACGAACAAATTTCCGTGCGAAAACAAATTTCCGTTCAAAGAAATGGTGTTCGAACAAGTTTCCGTTTGAAAAAAAATGTTTTCGAACAAATTTCCAATTGAAAAAAATGTTTTCGAACAAATTTCCATTAGAAGAAATTGTTTTCATAAAAATTTCCGTTCAAAGAAAATGTTTTCGAACAGTTCTGATTATTTAAAAAACTTTTCTAGAGTGTGTGTGTGTACCTGTATGTCTCTTACTTCTACTTTGTTTTGCATTACAGTGTAGCTACTTTCAATCTTTGTTTCGACCTTTGGTTTTTCAATCTTTTGTATTTTCGACTTTTTGTACTTTCGACTTTTTCTTCACTGCCTGATTTTTTTTGAACACTAATTAAAATAATAGTAGGTATGTTATAAACCTGGGGCGTACAGTATTTACTTTTAATCCCACGGCGGAAATTTTCTTGCCCGACTGGAAAGCTATAATTTTCCAAGTGACTAAAAGGGACTTTAATGCCAAGGTTTATTTTTATATACTGTAAAAATAATAATAATCATAAACTAAATAAATAGGTATTAAACCACTTACCGTACTGTAGTTTTAGCATGTCAATCCCAATGTCAGATGCTAACAAACAATGTGGAAAAAATAATATTTATTTCATAACAAGCTAAATAAGTTTAGTCGAGAAAAAGTTCGAATTGCATTTCTCGAAGATGGAACAAACAAGGGACCAAAGAATAAAGCATATTCTTACTTTGCGATGGGCATGGAAAAGGCCACCGAAGAAAGCAGCTTTCAGTACCGAAAATGATGCAATAAACAGAATTTCGAAAATTTCACCGTTTCCTGGTTTACATTCTGGAGAAGTCTAGAAAGTTAAATGCTTTGTTTATATGGAAGCAATATTCTATGCCGAAGGACACAATAACAATCGAAACGAACCAAGTCATCAGCAAAGTGCAGTAAGCTTACGGCAAGCTGGAAGCAACAAAATAAACGTTATCGTGTATATATCTTGATTCCTTTTTGTTTTTTGTATTATGATAAAATAAAATAATCCAAAAACCTATATTTTGCCTTTATGGTTTTAAAGAAATTACTTTTAATTACTGGGGAGAAGAAATACTACCTTAGCCCATGAAAAAATGGATTAAACGTACACTTTTATTCCCTAGAGAGCATAAAAAATTTATTTAGAATATATATAAAACTTGCAAACTATATTTTTGGTTTCTTGCGCTGTGTGGGTCCTAACACAGGGTCCTAATAAATATTGAAATCATAAAAAGTTTTTTTAGGTTTGTTTATTTGGACAGTCAAATTTATATACCGGGTGTGACGGACAGTTCTTTACGTAACATTTCTCAACCATTTAATTTTTTTGAACATAAAAAAAGCTACGCTCCTGGCAGTGTCAGTTTTGCGTTTTTCGTAAATG
The DNA here is from genome assembly GCA_963576565.1 of Aspidapion aeneum. Lineage (NCBI taxonomy): Eukaryota > Metazoa > Arthropoda > Insecta > Coleoptera > Brentidae > Aspidapion > Aspidapion aeneum. The sequence continues at coordinate 26,413,245 of OY755041.1, read as the reverse complement.
AGGTTATGTTTGGTGTTGTGTTCCAGGGACCTTCCAGGGACCTCTATCGGACCCAGAGGGACCTAGGTCAGAAATGGACGTTTTAAAAACGTTTTTAAAACGTACCTGTGTTACTAAATATGTCCTTTTATAAATATGATTATGAAACATTCTTAAGATGTCTTTTACGTCTTAGAATATATTACTTTACAATGTGCTTATGTTATCTGGGTAGTTAATACCAGATTTTTTTATAAAATGACCTTTTATCCTGAAAATTATATTTAAACATGATGTAGTCCAGTCCACAAAGTTACACAAAATATTATAGGCTTCAACCATTGTGCGACGGCGCATCGGGATTTGCACGATAACTGGCGCAGCCTTGCGCTGGTGTCTTACCCATCCCTCACGGTGGATAGAATAGACCGGTGTTCGGATCTTATATATATATATATATATATATGTCGAATTTTCACGTCACTGGTGGTCCAGCTGATTTTTGTAAACAAAAGTTAGATATGATATGAACAACGGAACTACTAATATTTTTTGAATTTTTTGAAAACTTTTTTTTTTTTTATTTGTCAAACACACTGTGTTTTTTTTTATTACAATCTAGTCAGTAAGACTAATTAGCAATTTTGTTTTAACTTAATTTACTAGAAAAGTCAGATTTAAACTTAGGGTTCACTCAACAGTTCTCCCCGCTTTGTTTAGTCTGTAACTCACAATTGTGTTGTGTTTATAGCATTATTTTGTTTTATGTGTAATTCACTTAGTTTACTAGCTCAAACGGCTTCACTCTTTTTAGTCGTCGAACTAGCATAGTATTGTCTAGAAGCTGAATTGCTTCCACATTCACATGCCGATGGAGTCTATCTTCATGGCTTTTTGCGTACTTTTTTATAGTCTCTGCTACAGTTTCGATTTTTAGATCTCGATGAAGGTCACTATTTCGAACGTACCAAGGTGCATTCACAATGTTTCTTAATACTTTATTTTGAAATCTCTGTACAACTAGAATGTTACTCTCTTTAGCACAACCCCATAGTTGAATACCATATGTCCATACTGGTTTCAGTATTTGTCTATAAAGCAGTAACTTATTATGAATTGTTAAATTGGACTTCCTTCCAATTAGCCAGTTCAATTTTCTATACCTTATCTCAAGTTCTTCTTTTTTTTTCTTAACATGTGCTTTCCAGCGCAATTTGGTATCAAGTGTCATACCTAGATATTTTGCCTGATTCGAATATGGTACTGGAATGTTGTTAATTGTTATTTGTATGTGATTTATATTTTTGTTTGTAAAATCAACATGAATTGATTTGGTTTCATTTAATTTTATTCGCTACTTTGTGGTCCAACTGTGAATTTGGGTGACTGCATCCTGAAGTTTCTCTATGCATTTTTCAATAGATTTTTCTACCGTCAATAAACCAGTATCATCGGCAAATGTTGCTAAGTGACAATTTTCTGGCTTTGGGATATCACAAGTGAATAATAAGTATAGATAAGGGCCTAGTACGCTACCCTGGGGCACGCCTGCTTGAATTTCTCTTAAATTTGAGTATGAGTCTTCCTGTTTTACTCTAAAATGTCTATCAGATATGTATGATTCCAAAATATCCGAATACTGTTTTGGCAGAAACCTTTTTAGTTTAAAATTAAGGCCTTCATGCCACACTTTGTCAAATGCTTGTGCTACATCTAGAAAAACTGCAGAACAAACGTTTCCCTCTTCTAGTGCTTTTTCTATTATATTAGTAATTCTGTGTACTTGATCTATCGTGGAATGCTTGTCTCGAAAACCAAATTGATGAGATGGAATAATTTCTTGTCTTTCTATGATGGGTTTTATTCTTTTAAGCAATAATTTTTCATAGAGCTTGGATATAATTGGCAGCAAAGATATTGGCCTGTAAGATGACACGTCATGGAGTGGTTTTCCCGGTTTTGGAATCATGATAACTTCTGCAACTTTCCACAGTTTAGGTACGTACCTAAGCCTAAAAGACGCATTAATTAGGTTGCATAGTTTTACGATAGCTTTTCTGGGGAGTTGTTTTATGACTACCCCGTTAATAAGATCATACCCTGGGGCTTTTTTCGAATTAATATTTTTGATTTCTGTTAATATTTCTTTTGGTGATGTAAGCTTAATATGGTCCTCGATTTGATGGGGTTCATTTAAATGAAAGTGTTCATCTGGTGCTTCGTGGGGCTGAAATGTTTTTTCTAAATGACTTGCAAAAATATCTGCTTTTTCTTCGTTACTCCTTGCCCACTGGTTGTTAGGTTTTCGTATGGGTGGAATTTGGATAATTGGTCTTTTAAAATCTTTGGTTGCTTTCCAAAGGGAATAGTCGGTATTTTTATCATCTGTAAGCTCATTAAGAAAATGGTTAATAGATTCATTTTTTATTACTAGAATTTCTCGCCTAATGCGCTGCGTCATGTTGTTGAGATTTGTTTTGTCCCGAGGATCACGGCTTTGTTGCCACTTTCTTCTTAGTTTCCTTTTTTCCAATATAAGGTCTCTAATTTCCTTTGGATAGTTTTTTCCCTTAAAAATTCTCTTTGGTTTTGGACTGTTTTCCCAAGCTGCTTGTTGAATATTTGTAACAAAATAATCAACTTCTTTATCGATTTGTTCTGGCGTTTGCAATGGTACTGATAGGTTTATTTTTTCTGACAGACTTTGTTTAAAACTAATCCAGTCAGTCAGTTTATTAACTAGTGAGATATTTGCTTCTTTCTTTATTATGTTTTTACTAAGAGTTAGAATAATAGGTGAATGATCTGAGTGTAAATCAAAACTTTCTTCTATATCTACAAAACTTAAAGATATATTTTTTACTATAAAAAAATCAATTAGATCTGGAATTTTTCCTGGATCTGTTGGATAGTATGTGGGCTTACCAGTTGATATCGGCTCACATTGATATTCACTAATAGCTTGCAAAAGTTCTTTTCCTTTAGAGTTCGTCAGTCTAGATCCCCAGTAGGTATTTTTTGCATTAAAGTCACCTCCAATTATAAAACGGTTTCCTAATTTTCTGAGAAAATTAAGATATTGATTTTTCTTTAGTAAGTGCCTTGGTGGTATATAGACAGCACTTATGACTAATGTATATGTTTTGGTTTTTACACTTACTAATGTAGCTTGAATCTCTATGGTTTTATATCCCATCTCCTCATAGTGTGATATATTTTCTTTAATTATTACAGCACTTCCCCCATGTGCAGTATTGCTAGGGTGAGTTGTATGATACACTTTATAACCTTTAAATTTAATGTGAGACTGGTTAGTGAAATGCGTTTCTGACACAAGACAGACGTCAATTTTTTCTATGTCTAGAATAACTTGCAAGTCTTGCTGATGTTGCAAGAGACCATTGGCATTCCAAGCTAGGATTCTAAGATTACTGACCATTTTGAGGCATATTGGTAGCTCCGTTATTGCTACTTTCTAGTTTAGTTAATCGCTCATCAAGTTTGTTCAATTTCTCCAAAATTAATTGTAGTGTTTGTTCCATAGTATTTTGACTACTGATATTAATATCAGGTATAGTAGCTGTTGCTGCTACTTGGCTGTATGTCCTTGTCACAGAGTTTTGTGTGACTGTGTTTCTTGTCTGTTGGTTTTGTCTATTTGTACTCACGTTTGGTATGAGATTCGGTTTCTTAGGTTTATTTTTCAATTTTTGTATTTCCTTAGCAACAAGGCATCCTCTGTAGTTAGCAGGATGCTTGCCTCCACAGTGGATGCATTTTGGCTCAGATTCTTTTGGTTTGGGGCATTCTACAGTAAGATGTTTCCCCGTGCATTTTACGCAACGTGGTTCTTTAGCGCAATATTTTTGCGTGTGTCCATAAGATTGGCTTTTTTTGCATTGAGGGACTAACTTTGAGGTTTTTAGTGCTTTTATTTCCACTTCAATCCCAAGGATACTGGAAATTTCAAAAATTTTGTTGATATCTTCATCGTGGCTGAATGTGAGCATAAACATGTTAAGAGGTTGTCTTGTTCTCCATTTAAGTTTGTTGCTGGCCTCCAGTGCCTTAAAACCTTTTTTTTGTAGATCAGCTACAATTTTTTGTGGGTCACATGAGAAGTGTAGCCTATTCGCTATTACTCTAATTGGCCTTATTTGTTTGTTTTCGTATGAGTGCCATTGATGCTTTATTTCATTAAGCATTTTAGTAACCAGCCGATAGCTGTCTGCGTCTTGTACATTTATTTTAATATTTTCGTTATTTAAAACTTTTATTTTAACTCCTTGTATGATATTTAACTTTTCATAAATATCATTAAAATTATTTACGCCATTTACCATAATCGGTGGAGGTAATGGAGCTTTTTTAACCTTAGTTGGGGGTTCTTCATTTTGTGTTTTATTGGAGGGCTCTCCAGTGCCCGAGCTTTGTTGTGGTGGTGAGAGTGAAGTATCCATTCGACGTTTTTTCCAACCTTTTCCTTTTTGTCTGATCCACTCAGTTTCTCTTGCCAGATCGTCCTCATCAGTAATGTAGTCCATGTCAGACTCTTCTTTTTTAGTGACTTTTGTCTCTAAATCTGCAAATTTTCTTTGCATACTTTCCAGTTGACTTCGGAGATAATCCACTTGTACACTAAGTGAATTTTTTTCGTTTTGGGATTTTTTCCATTCGCTATATAAAACTTCTTCATTTTGTGTTCTAGCATGGCTATCCTGAAATAATTCGGCATTATCCATTTTTTCTTGATTTTGTTTGGGCTTTTCGCTAATTTTTAAAACAAGTTTCACACTTTTTTTGCTTTTAAACATGATATATTATTTATAATACACATTGTATATAGATTCTCAACACAGGTATCTCGCGCGCGATGTTTTTTGTAAACAAAACAAACTCCGACTTTGACCTCGTTAGCACTATCATGCAGGTACGATGCAATATAACCGTACGGAACTGCGATCGATATTTGAAAACTAAAGCAATTTTTCCACTGTTTTCTGGTACATCCTTATAAAATATAATTTTGTAGACTTATTGTCGTTATTTTTTTTAGCCCGCTTCATTTTTTTATTACACAAAACTTAAACTACAAGTCAAACTGAATGTGATCGTTTAATATCAAAGGTGAACCGAGGACTTGGGAAGTAAACAAAGATGTAGGTCAACGGATTATTTTTGAAGCTGAAACAAACACATTATTTTCTTCGAATTTTAATTTTTGTGTAAAGAGAAATGATGCGGACTAAAAAAAATAACGATTGGTATGTCTGAAAAATATTATTTTATAAGACTATACTAAAAAATAGTAGGAAAATTGCCTAAGTTTTTAAAAAATTCAAAAAATATTAGTTGTTCATATCATATGTAACTTTTAAATCAGCTGGACCACCAGTGTCCTGAAATTCGACATATATTTATAAGATCCGAACACCGGTCTATTCTATCCACCGTGCCCAGCCCTATTCTTGGTCGTGCAAATGGTTAGGCACCAGGGACCCAATTCTTGAACCACTCGGATTTTTTGTTGTATACGAGTAAAATTCGAATGGTAGTTTCGAGTGCTTGGAAAAATAGCTATTCTTGAATGCCACTCGAACGCCAATTCCGTGTACGACTTTTTTTTTCGACTACACTACTTGGCAACGCTGCTTTCGTATAATTTTGGCCAAACTAACGCCGGTATGTGCGCCTAAACTTGTCGCGATGAAGTAAGGTTGACAGTAGATTGACATTACATCTTTTGTTTTTGTAATTTTTTTTTAAAGAGTGATTTATTTTCACGATATGTTTTTTTTTTAATAGAACAAGAAGCTGTGTTTTATTTTGGTAACAGCAATGATTGGGTAATCATTGGTAACGGTAAGTACCAAACTATAGTAATGGAAATTTGGGGCCTAGGGGCATCTTACCTCTTTGAAGTGTGGAAATTTGAGGGTAAAATTCGCAGTTGAATTTTGAGACTGCTTAAAAGAAAACAAATAAACTTCATAAGTATTCTAAAGAGGTCTTGAACTTGAGGCTTTGTTTGTAATGAGTGGCCTGTGTTTGACGAACTTTCATACATCATGCTTTGACAAAAATTAGAGTAGAGTATTTTTCTTTTGTTGGACAAAAAAATTGGAGAAGCGTTAAGTAACATAGGGGTTTTTACTGAAACATTTGGAGTTTGCATTTTGTCTGTAGTATAGAAACAATTTAATTTTTTGCTCCCAGTGTTTTTTACTCAGTTTCTTTTTGAGTAGAACAGTTTTGCCTTTTAGGCCGATAAGCATAATAAACATCAGTAACTTTTGTTCAAAAAACCCATTTTTTTGTTTAAATTTGAATGTCTTTACCTGTCAATTAACACCAAAAAAAATTAAAAACTGTTGCAGACTAAAGCAGCCCTCATATGATCAGTATGATTTGATTTGAATATGTACATTTTTGTAGATGTCTGTTTTTCAAAAGTTATAAACAAGGACATATATAAAAATCCTGCCAGTAATACGGATCCAGTGAGGTCTGCTGTGGTACACTCAATGAAAAAACTTTTTGTTACAGGTTTCTCAGAGAAGACATGAAGATCATTTTTGTGTGAAGCAGTTTTTACCTAGCAGTCCTGTTGCAATGATGATCCTACTAGAAATACTCAGATGCCATTGGTGATGTATTAACTTTTAAAGAAATTTTTTAAATAAATTATAAGTAACATAAAAATAGGTTTATTGTAGTTTTTATTGTAAAAAAGATTATACAACTTCTTACATAAAAGCTTATACAGTGAGAACAAGCAAGTTGGAATACATTTTCTAGCAGGTTAAATTAAATTTTTTTAGAATAAACCAAAACATGCCTACTGAGATTTTTAATGAGCAATATTTTTGATGAATTTATTTTGGACAGAACCCCAGAAAGGGGTCCAACAAGATAAAACTTGTGGCACCTTGTTGAAAAGCCTATTGGAAATCTGTCAAATAAAAAAAAACATTTTTTATTAGTTTTTGAACAAAGTGCTACAAGTTGAGTCTACCAGTTGCAAAAAAAATGTTGGTATTACTGGACCTCTTGTCAGGGGTCCACCACCCATATTTTAATAAAATTATAGATACTCTTTCTAACAAGGTGCCTTAAGTGGGGTCATTCCATCTTAAAAAATTAGTTGTATGCTAGTGGACCTCTTTCTGGGGGTCTGTCCAAAAAATATTCTGTAAAAATATTGCCGGTTGAAAATCTCAGTTAACATGTGTTTGGATTTTTTCAAAAAACTTAAATTTAACCGACTAGCTAGTTTATTCCAACTGGCTTGTTCTCACAGTAAGTACTTATTATGTACTTTGAAATGTAAATAAAGAAAAATAATGTTTTTATATTTTATATTTATTTTTGGCCAACATAGAAAAAGTCAGAAAAAATAGTGAAACTGGTTAAAGTATAAGATTAGGTTTATTATTTACATGCAGGGGATTTTCCTACTTGAAGCAGTTGGGCCCTTATATTATCCAAAAATTAAGCAAAATAAGAAAAGGCGTTGTACCCAGGGGGTAATCAAGAGATATCAATGCCCCACAAAATAGTTGATAAAGTGTGTTAAAAGAGAGACAAACAAGACAAAAAAATTGCACAATACTTAAATTTTTATTGAAACTTTTTAATCCCCCCGCCCCTCCCGAAAACGCTCCTTTTATATATTTTTTCTTAAAAATGTGTTACAAAGTTGTAACTTTTTAAAATTATTTTTCTTTTTTAGAGCTCTTAAAAAAACAGTAAAATCACAAAAAAATTCATAAAGTATTAACGCAAAAATTCAGGATTGTATTGTGTCCAGTTGTAAGGCATTTCCAAGAAAAAAAGAAATTAAAAAAAAACTGAGTGTCATAAGAGGCTAAATCCCCCTTCCACCTCTTTACGTCCTCAAGCCCTCTTATAGCCATGATGCTTGCCAAATCGCTTTTTTTTAAAAAGACCTCCCAATTTTTTTTAAATAAAGAAAAATTAAGCAAACACCAAAAAATATATTAAAGTAAACAAAAATGTTAGGTTAGATCACTCAGATTCGTATACGGAAATTGAGATTCGAGTGGACTTTACCACTCGACTCCATTTCCGAACGAAAAACTCGTATACGAGCTTCCAAGAATTCAAATGGTGATTATCCGTATACGTTTCGCCGAATCCGTATACGGATTTATTTCAAGAATTGGGTCCCAGAAAAAGAATCAATTTCATTGTTATACCCTGTTTCCACCAATGCATGCCCACCCCGATTCAAAAAACGCATCACGTGATGGCCGATGGATTTGCACCGGTTTTAAATGCAGGGTCACCCTGATGCGTTTTTTGAATCGGGGTGGGTATGCATTGGTAAGGTCACTGTATAACGAAGTTATATAGTGACCTTATGCATTGGTTGAAACAGGGTATTAGGCAGGGTATTATGCCGTATTCCATTGGGGAAATGAGTGCAGCACTAGTGCACAACTGGCTCGGTGTTTGCATTCCATTGACATGCACTTTTTCAGTTTTCGTATTCCATTGAGGAACTTATGAATTCAGTTTTGCACTGAGTGCGGCTTTTTTGACACCGGCTCTGAGAGCTCATGCCGCACCGAAAACTTTTTCCCGCCATTAATTTTAAACGCTTATTATTGTCGTGGGACTTAAAAATGAGTGAAAATAAAGTTGTTAGCGATTTTTTATTATTTTCTTCGCTGCTAAGTAGTAGCAGCGATGCAGATGAGGAAGAACAGTTAATAATAAGTGTGCAATAAAAACAATGAGAACGGAAACCCCAAAAATAAAAAACTTTATTGAAAATGTGGTTTACCGATTTAACAACAAACAGGTAAGTAGATTTGTATGGATTTGGTTGACTGGGGCCCTGGGGCTAATTTTCCGACAGTTGGGGTTTTCCGGCAGCTATGATTATTAGTAAAAATAAATGTATTTTTTAGTTCAAGAAACACTTTCGGCTCGAGATGAGCACTGCAGAATTCCTCATAAATAAATTCAAGTAGCCTCAATTTTGTCCAAAAAAAGAACAAGGGGGACAAAACCCCATTAGCGCTGAGGCACATGTCCTGCCATTTTTATGGTATGTTAAAACACCCTTACGCTTAGCTGTTAGGTTAGGTTATGTTCTTGTTGAATGGAAATTTGTTCAAAAATATTTTCTTCAAAAACCTTTTTGAACAATTTTCCTTATGAAAAAAAATGACTTTCAAAGAAAATGTTTTTGAACAAAAAAATTTTAATAAAATGTTTTCAAACAATTTTTTGTTTGAAGGAAATGTTTTTAAATAATTTTCCTTTTCAAGAAAATGTTATTGAAGTATTAATATTACTTTCGAACAAATGGATTTTGAACAACATGTTTTTGACCAAATTCCGCAAGGCAGGAAAGTTAGGTTTAGTTGAAAGATACTTGTGAAATATTATATATGTATACATGGTGTTTCGAATACTTATGTTCAAATTTTGGGAGCATAAAGTACACTTCTGGTTAGGGTTTTTTGAAAAACAAGCGCGAAATATAGATAACTACTCTATCTGTTGGTATACGAGCACAAGCCTGCATTCAACAAGGAAGTGGGCATTTTTAAAATATTCTTATTAACTTTTTTTAAATAAAATCATTATTTATTTATTTGACGAATTTTATTTATCTTAGGATAATATTTATCGGCGTGTAACTTTGAAACAAATAAAAATGGATATCGTCGTTGGCCTGATAAAACAACAGGTTGTGTGACATTTTTTGCAAAAATGAGATTTTTGCATAATCAATTTGCCCTAGTCATAATGGATATACTATAAAAAATTATTTGCAAGAAAATGTTATATTAACGTTGCTTAAAGCAAGAATAAAAAAGAAGTTCTACAGCTCATAATGACATACCAAACTCAGGTCACTATATCACGATGTTAGGAACTTCGTGATATAGTGACCCTATACCACACGAGTGCTATTTTTCATTTTCCGCGTGTTCCATTGAAACTGCACTCGGTGCAAATTTTTGACAGCACCGTTTCAGTGTCAGTGCACCACCAGTGCTGCACTTATTTTCCCAATGGAATACGGCATTAGGCACGACAGTTACGAAAACTCACACCAAAACAGCTGACTGTTCGAAATAACCTCACTTTGTTTTATTCAAGAGACATAATCACCAATCACAGTACACGGACCGCAAAGCGGGCGGTCTGTTTACTGTGGACATAATTTTCTCTACGGTTTTATATATAATTTAACATTTTATATTTTATTTATTAGTTTTTTTCAAGTTTTTCGGAGTTTTTAAAATGAATAACGTTATAAAAAGGCTGTTTGTCAGACGGTTAAGTCCTCCTTATTTGTTAAAGTGTATCAAAAATTGCAAACATGTAAGTTTAAATTAAATATTTCTATGAAATTTGGTTGTCGCGGAGGGTATCCCAGGCAGAGGATAGAGCAAGGCCAACACAAAAATAGAGCCCACGACCCTGGGTCTTATGGGAGGTCAGACGTTTTTTTATGATATTTTCAAAATGGCACTACAGATTTCCGCAAAATGTCAGTGAAATAATTCCAGACACCATCCCGATATTCCACCAAAGTTTTGTAAGGAAGCAACATGATTAAAAGGTTAAAATTTTGAATTCAAATTACCCGCCATGTACCACATGCCAACTGTTATATTTGACATGTATTTGATTGTCGCTTCAGCTTTACACTTAATTTTTCTCTAAGCTAATGAAGTGTCTCTGAAAAATTAAGAATTAAGTACTATAGATTTAAAAAAAATTGTTCTAAAGGAATATAGTAAAAACAATCTCAAAACCGGCTTTATTTTTTTTTTAAATGAAATATTCATGAACTGTCATTCCAACTTCATTATTTTAATGACAATCAGCTGTGTTGTAACGTGGCCATCAAAAAAAAAATTAGCCCCGGATGTGATGTCAACATTGTGATAGCCCTGGATAGAGATATGTTGGGTTGTCATATGTCACGCTTTATCACTTGGTGCCACGTGCCACAGTAAACTTCCCAGTTGCCACACTTTTTAAATTCAGAGGAGAACACAAGAATATGAGTTCTCTTTCTTTAACCTGATAATGCTATAAGGTTCATATGACTTAGGTATATGAAACAGTTAGGATACAGCAAGGCAAGCAAGCTTGAGAAGTATGGAGTCAGTGGTGTAGCGTTAAAGTGGTTTAAGTCATATTTATCTGAGCATTCACAATCAGTCATCTTAAGTAATAAAACCTCAACCACAGAACACTTAAATGTTGGAGTTCCGCAAGGATCCATACTTGGACCTCTATTATTTTTGATATTTGTGAATGATATTTCACATCTTTCTATAAGTGGTAAAATCACCAGTTTTGTGGATGACAACACATTCTTGTGGCATGATGTTATTGCTGAAAGACTCACAGTTACAGTTCAAAATGACCTTAGTGTCATTAAGGAATGGTGTGATGCAAATTTATTATCTTTTAATGTCTCAAAGACACATATTTTAAATTTTAGATGTGATCTGAATACTATTCAACTACAGAATGAAAATATTACAAACCAAGGTATTAATAAGTTTTTGGGTATCATAATTGATAATTCACTGAAGTTTGATGAGCATATTAAAAAGTTAAATGGTAAAATTGCTTCAGGCTGTTTTGCTCTAAGAGTAGTAGCACAGAACTTGGATTTTGTTACGGCAAAAAATGTATACTATTCTTTGGTTCAATCACATCTCTCTTATGGCATATGCTTTGGGGGATGCTGTTCAAATCAACTTTTTAAATCGGTATTTACTTTACAAAAGAGAGCAATCAGAAATCTTTGTAGAGTAAAAAGACATAGTTCCTGTAGACCTTTATTTCAGGAACATAAAATACTAACCTTGTGTTGTCTCTTTATTTTGGAGACTGTTTGTTTGGTGTTTAAAAAATATCGAGGTGAATTAGAAAGACATAGTGTTTACTCTAGTCGTCGTCCCTTTTTATTGCAACTCCCAATTCCGCATTCTACCTTCTTTAAAAACTCATTCATATACAATGGAAAAAAATATTTAATCATTTATCGGTAGAAATTAGGCAAATTATTTGCTATAAAAAATTCAGAAGGATGACAAAAGAATTCTTAGCCACAAAGAGCTATTATAGCTTGGAAGAATTTTTTTCTCACTAGATAAATAAAAACAAAATATCGTTTCTTGGATTCAAATTTTAATAAATTTTAAGTAAGCTTACACATTTCCAGTTTTATAGATTTGACTATTATAAAACCAGAATAAAATTTACTTGCTGGTAATAATTATTATTTTAATTTAAATATAGGTATTGTAAGAATAGGTATACGTATATTTTCTTACTAATAGTAACCTATACAGTGCAGATTAAGTAGACATTAAGTTAGGTAAGCATGGCTTTGTCAATGTAATATTCTTCTACAGACAATAAAGCTACTTTTTGACTTTGACTGCAAAACTATCAACAGAGCAAATTGTATGCTAGGCTTTAGAAAGAGAACATGTACAGTGAAACCTCCCATAAGCGGACACTCACGGTTCCGTCGATTTTGTCCGCTTATGAGAGGGAATTGTGAAATTTCAATATATTATATTTATTAACAATTTCCGCTACTTGTGTTTTTCCGATATTAAATTTTTTAGCGATCTTTTGTGCTGATAGATGTTCCTTCTCTGAAACGTTAACAACTTCCATTTTTTCACGTAAACTAAGAAGTTTTTTACTAGGCACTATTTCAAAAAGATCTACTACTACCCAATTGAACAATAAAAATAAAACACAGCAGTTCCGCCCCCGCCAAATGAAATATGTTGAAATATGACAGAAGTATTTAGTCTCCGCATTAAAACGGAAAGAGGTAATTCCCCGGCTGCAAAGTGCGTTGTTGCCAACATACTACATAATATTTATGCCCATGTGCAGCGCTCCGTCCTGTTGTCAGAGGTTCGCGTCCGGTTAAGGGAGGTTTTAAAATTTTTTAACCAAAAAAAGTTATCCGCGTCCGGTTATTAGAGTGTCCGGTTATAGGAGTGAATTTTACATGTAAAGAAAAAGCGTGGTTTCAAAAAATTTGTCCGCCTAAAGGGAGTGTCTGCTTCATAGAGGTGTCCGCAAGGAGAGGTTTCACTGTATAGACTTTAAGAATGATTTTCAAAGAATGTTTTTGCACTTAAAACATTATACATAAGTTATGTCAGGTCAATATTTCTAAGATTATTTGGTGTCCTTATAACCAGAATTCTTCACTTCCAAGTTTTTACAGACTTATCCCTATGCTTATCCTTAGGCTTATCCTAACCAATGACCTTTTTTGTTCTTGCTTTTGTCAAATAGCAGTTAAAATGATTACTGCTTTTGCCAAATGGCAACTTTCAAATAGCTTCTTTATAATCACAGTTGTCACAAGTAAAGCTTTAGAAATTTAATGACCAAAAAATTTAAAAACTAAAATAAACAATAAGAGGAAAGGAAATAAAAAAAGTTGTCTCCTCACCTGGCAATAACACACCAAAACCTTAATTTTTCAACTGTTATTTCAAAAACAACTTTTTGTTATATTCAATAGCAGTTGAAAAATTTGGAAAACAACAAAAATAACCAAAAGGGGAAAGGAAGACTCAAAAAAAATTTCACAACCAAAAATAAAAAAAAGTTGTCTCCTCACCTGGCAATAACACACCAAAACCTTAATTTTTCGACTGTTATTTCAAAAGCAATTTTTTGAAAAATTAATTTTCAATATTAATTTTGTACATCATTTTTTAAATTAGCTCCGCTGCCATTCCTTTAGAAAGTACAAGTCAGTGTTAATCTAACCTGAGCTGTCAATTGATTGGAAACATATCCTAATCTGTCCCCCTTCATTGTTGCCACACTTTTCCTCCCAGAAATCTGCTAACCCTTGAGATGAGCCAATGTTTAACTAAAACAGTAATATAAATAAATAAATAAATAAAAATAAATAAATATAATAAATATAATAAATAAATAAATAAATAAATAAATAAATAAATAAATAAATAAATAAATAAATAAATAAATCAATCAATCAATCAATCAATCAATCAATCAATCAATCAATCAATAAATAAATAAATAAATAAATAAATATAAATAGTCTAGCTATTAGCTATTCTACTTAACCACTAGAAGACAAAAAAAGCATTGACAGCTGATCGAGCATATCAACAAAAAAATATAAACACTACATTATTCTTTTCAACATAGTATTGATAAAGAGAAAAAAAAACATTGAGCATACAATATTTCACAAAAAATAGTCACACTTTTAGTTTGTAAACAGATATTTTTTTACTTCTTTTTTAAACTTTATTATTGTTAGACTCTTCAATGCACTGGGCAACGAGGTGTATAACATTATAGCATTGTACACATAACTTCTTTTAAAAAGCGCAGTTCGATATTTAGGAATTGATAATAGGATATCATTTCTTAAACTATGTATAAGGTCATTTTGACGTGTTATAAACTTAGCTTTAAGGGGGGTTGAATGGGTACTTTGTAAAAGCTGGTGGGTAAAATTAACCCCATGAAGTTTCATGCACTTGTCCATTTTTAACCAGGAAAGCTCCTTTATTTTTTCAGAGACACGATCATATTTTTTAAGGTTGAAAATAAGTCTGCAGCAACTATTTTGGATTTTTTGTATTCGAGTTTTGCACGCTACATCTAGACATGTGCCATAGATAAAATCACAGTAGTTGAAATTCGATAAGACCAAACTTTCACATAAATCGTGTTTTAATGTTTTATTAAGAAAATTTTTGTTTGAATAAAGAAGTTTAAGACTTAAAAATGATTTTTGTCTTAACTCTTTAAAATGTTCTCGAAATAATGCCAAGATTTCTGGCAGAATTAATGACCTTGAGAGGAATATTATCAATTTGCAAATTAAGCTGCTGTTTTAAAATAGTTACTTTATCCCTCGTCCCAAAAAAGAGGACATATAGACATATAGGTTATGTTCTAAAGAAAGCTTGTGAATTTTGTTTAAGTCCTTATTAATTAGTTCTTCAGCGTTCTTCGCATCACCCACATCAAAATGACCATATAGCTGGCCATCAGCGTAGGCCTGGGCTTTACAGTATTCTATTGCTTTTAAAATACTTGTTGTGTAAATTAAAAAAAAAAGAGGCCCTAGGACCCTGAGGAATACCAGACAGTATGTCCATTTGTGAAGATGTACGGCCGTTGCAAGTAATGCGTTGAAACCTATTATTTAAGTAAGACTTTGACAAACTCAGGGCAAGATCGTCAAACCCATAATATTTAAGTTTGGCTAACATTAGTCTATGATCTATGGTGTCGAACGCTTTGGAAAAATCTAACAAGATTAATGCCGTAACTTCACCCTTATCGTAAGCCTCTATCACGTCACTTAAAACTGTTGCAAGGGCTGTTGGTGTGGAGTATCCCTTTCTGAATCCGCATTGAAAATCGGGAAGAATATTTTTCATCGTTAAGTAATTATAGATTTGTTTATGTAGAACTTTTTCGAGAATTTTAGAAATAGCTGGTAGGATACTGATATGCGCAGATCCGAAAATTCCTCAGGACTATTTTTCTTAGGCAAAGGTTTGCCCACAGCTACTCGCCATTTTTGCGGCAAGTAGCCCTGTGCAATACAAGAATTAAGTATATTAGTGATATAAGGATTAATAAAAGGGGAACAGTATTTGATCAAACCAACTGAAATTTCATCCACGCCATAAGCATTTGAACTCAGGCTCTGCAAGATCGAATTTACCTCTTGAACAGTAGTCATGGTGAAACTAAAAGAGTTTGAATTTTCATAGTAATTTGATTGAAAAAAGTTTATTTGACCTTGACAGTTATTTGATACGGTCTGCAAAAAACTAGAAAAGTAGTTATTAATATCATCAGGGTTACATAGATGGTGGGGAATGTCACTTGATTTATTTCTTTTAATATTGAAATCACTCAATGTAGACCACAGTTTTTTTGGATTTTTTCGTCAGCCATAAGTGAATCAAGATGAGCTTTTTTTTCTCTGCGTAAACAAGTAAGGGCAAAGTTACGGAGGTCTTTATAAGTACTGTAGTCACCGGGATTTTTAGTTTGTTTAAATTTATGCAAAACTCTATCGCGCTCTTTCATTATTCATTTTAGATTATGTGTTAGCCAAGGCGCTTTGGGTTTACTAACTTTAATTTCTTTAATTGGGGCGTGACGATCAAATAATGATATGATAAAATTATTAAAGATATCAACTTTTTTGTCAATGTTGTTTTCTCTCAAAATTAAATGCCAAGGAAGTTGTTTCAAGTCACAGTCAAATTCCACTTGACTAAAGCTATGAAAAGATCTTACTTTGATAAATTTTTGAGATATTTTTGGTTTTATTATTGAAAGATCACAGTAAGTAAGACTGAGCAAAATTATTTAAGAAAAGCCGGACCTGTCCCTCACCCCCTCCGATTTTCTTGATTTTTTGTGGGAATATTACCTACCTGGAGAATAGACAAAAGCCAAAATATTGGCTTTCAAAACAATTTATTGGCTAGGATATAGCCATTTTTCTGTTTTTCATAAATTTTTGACATGATTTTGGGTATTTTCTATAATTCAGAAGTTTTTTGCATTAAAATGTTGAAAATTGGTACATTGATGTAAAAGTGATAAGACAACAAGTATATGGTCAATAATTTGACCTAGGACAAATTTACACAAAAATGGTGGCCAAAACCCCTAAAATTTACAGAAAAATACCCATTTCTTGGGGAAACGTTGAATATATTTTTTTAATGCATCTTACAGATAAAGAATTAGCGAATCTAATGAGCATTTATTCATATTTTTCGAATAAATCGTGTATTAAATACATTGTTTCAAAATTGGAAGCTTTTTTTGTTCGCGGTAAAAATTGAGGTTTTTGACCCAATAAGACAATCTTGACTAATTATGTGTGAGCGACACATGTACCTACTTAAAAAAAAGTAAAAAATGCAAACCCGTCGAACGCACTGGGTGATTTAGCTATATTAGGCCAGTCATTAAAGCGAAAAAAAGACCCCCAGCTTGCAAAAGGTGTTGTCGTCGCGATTTTGACATATGATATTGACATTGGAGTCCTAAAAACAAATTTGAATTTTCGAGCTTGTGTCCCCCACCCCCCGATGAACCGAACCCACCCCCCCCCCCTTCATCTTGGATTTAGTGTGTACAAACAGGGTTTTTTTTAAAATTACTTGGTTACTGTACGTTTAAGAAAAGAAAGTTTTGAACAAAAACGCTGTTATACATGTTTTTGTCAGACGAATGGTTTTTGAGTTATGACGCTAAATATTTCCCTCTACTTTGGATTTTGACCAATTTTTTTTTAGTGGCCTTTAACTTCGAAACTGTTTATTTTTGAGAAAATCTGTAATAACGTAAAATAAAGACCAACTAATAGCCTATAAAATAATATATCACTGAGTTCATCTGGGTAGTACCCTTGCTGTGATACGAACCCTGAAGTGTTCCCGTTTCCTATGTATTTCCATAGTATATGCAAAATAAACCGAAATTATTCAGTTTTATGTAATTTTCTAAAAAGGTAAGCATTTTACAGAAAGTATGTAAGGAACTTTATTATTGTAGAAAACTTTATTTTCTAAAATGTGCAGGGACCAAGTAATAAAAAAAAACGTTTTTGTCCACACGAAATCTAAGACGGTGGGGGGAACCGCCCCCCCCCATGTCGAAAACATAAATTTTCTTTTAGAACTCCAATGTGAACAACATAATATGTCAAAATCGTGACTACCACTTTTTGCAAGCTGGGGTCTTTTTTTCGCTTTAATGACTGGCCTAATATAGCTAAATCACCCAGCGCGTTTGACGGGTTTGCATTTTTTTACTTTTTTTTACGTAGCTACATGTCTCGCTCACACAAAATAGATCTATAAGTCGAAGATTGTCTTATTCGGTCAAAAATCTCAATTTTTACCGCCTACAAAAACAACTTCCAATTTTGAAACCATGTATTTCCTAAACGATTAATCCGAAAAATATGAGTACGGGCTCATTAGACTCGCTGATTCTTTTTCTGTGAGACACATTCAAGAAATTAAAAAAAAAAAAAAAATTCTACGTTTCCCCAAGAAATGGGTATTTTTCTGTAAATTTGAGGGGTATTGGCCACCATTTTCTGGAAATATGTCCTAGGTCAAATTATTGACCACACTCTTGTTCTCTGATCACTTCTTCATCAATGTACCAATTTTCAACATTTTACTGCAAAAAACTTACAGAATTATAGAAAATACCCAAAATCAAGTCAAAAATTTATGAAAAACAGAAAAATGGCTGTATCCTAGCCAATAAATTTTTTTGAAATCTAATATTTTGGCTTTTGTCTATTCTCCAGGTAGGTAATATTCCCACAAAAAATCAAGAAAATCGGAGGGGGTGAAGGACAGGTCCGGCTTTTCTTAAATAATTTTGCTCATTATGATCTGATATGTGATCAGTATTTATTACTCCACTAGAAATCATCAGTTCTTTTTTTGACACAAAGATGGGATCCAACACTTTACTGGTACTTCTGGTAACTCTAGTAGGTTCCTCAATAATTTGACATAAACTATATGATTCCAAACAAAAATTCACTGGGTTATTAGGATCTAAAAAATCTGTATTAAAGTTCCCCAAGCATATGACCTCATCAAAGTTGGGACACAAAAAAGAAAAAATATTTTCAGTCTTCTAAAAATTTTTTCATATTTTTATCTTTAGGTCTATATAATGTTCCAACAGAAATATTTTGTAATTTAGTGTTAATTTTTAAAAATAAAAACTCCAGGTTAGTATTAACGTCAAATTCAAATTGGATTGTTTGACGAGAGTAATTACTTTTGACATAAGCACCCACTCCCCCTCCCCTACCCAACCCATCATGTCTATAAAATGTGTATCCAGGTATATTTAAGACATTAGTGCTAATATATGCGTTTAACCAAGTCTCACTAAGCATAAAAACATCGAAATTGTGTTTTTGTACTAAAAGTTTAAAGTCACTAAAACCCGTGAATACTGATCTAATGTTCAAATGGCCAATGTCAAGAATAAATGGATGTTAAGCCGAGAGTAAAGCTCTTTTTTCTGGTGTACCAGTGGGAGTTGGGATTTTACAAACCAAAAACAGCTTACATTGATTTACTTCTTAGAAAGAAATTTAGAAATGCATGATCTTGACAATTTTTGGATAAATTTTGGTATTTTGGTATAAACTGAATTTGCAATGAACAAGTTACTTTTGACTTACACCACTGAAGGTGTCTTATTGGCATAGTTTTGAATTTTAAATTTAAACATTGTTCAGGTTGTTATTTTCTGCTTCTTCCTGAGTTTTAACTAAATGTGTAAAATAATATTATTAAGGGATAAAGACCAGCCTACCGACCTATAACTTGTTTATAAAATAATACTACTTAGGGATTTAAAAATATGTTTAAGACAGATTTACAAAGTTTTTAAATGATTATAGGTTTCTTGTCTAAACAAACCCAACTCATCACCATTAAGAAATCTGTCAAATGGACCACAAAAATCTGTGTATTTGGTAGATGACACAGATAGCAATGGTGAACATCAAAGTAAGTAATAAAATAAAGACACTACACAAATATTATGAAGTAAAATTTTTTTTAAAAGATATACATATAGGAGAAATTTGAGGATTCCATCTTACAATTTTAATAGTTTTTGGTACCAGTAGTTCATTTTGCCGTTCGGAGAGATGAAAAGTCCATTTTTTTTATTTGCTAAATGAAGATGTGATATCTCAAGAACTATTTACATTAATGCAGTGATTTATTCAGGTTTATGGCCTATTTTTCGTAATTTTTTTGAATTTTTTTTTGGATAAATCAAGAAATAAATTTACCAGAAATCATTAAAATCAGTGAAGTGCTATGCAGTGCAGAAATTAAAGAGTAATCATTTTGAAAAAAAATCAAATTTAATTTAATTATCCTTGCAAACCTCAATAAAAGCCAACAAAATGTTATGGTTAGATACTTTTAATTTCAGTTATGACATTGCCTAATGTACTTTTATATTTGTATTTATTTCAACACCTAAATATTATTTTATAGTGAATTTACACCTGTTAGTAGAGTGGCTTATGGCATTTCGACTGCACTTAAATAATGATGGTTCCCAAGGTATATTTTTTGAAACTTGGGTAACTCCTGTTTATGAAAATATATCTTGGCCTCCCCCCTCTTGGTCATACCCCCTCCTTAAAATTCATTTTTCAATATTTCGGCAACTAGCAGAGATAGCACAAACATATTTTGACAGTTGTTTGTGTAGTGATCTCTAAATTATATAATGTGTAAACACATTGCATATCTCGAAAACTAAACAAGGTATATAAAAAATATTTATTTTCTAAAAAACACATTTTTAATTTTTGTTCATATATTTTCTAAACCAGACAATGTCCGAAAAATATGTTCAATCAAGAGTTACCCAAGATTCAAAAAATATACCTTGCCAACCATCATCACCTTGGTGCAGGCGAACCCCCTTTTTATGCCCACTATTTATGTCAAAATATTTATTTTATTCTGCTTCTTGTGTAATGTAACAAGCACAACCAATTACAGTTCTATGTATTAGTATTGAGTTATAGGATGTAATTATATATAGGATCTAGCTAAGGCGCGATTTATAGTATACGTACCGGCACCGTCACGTTACCGTTCCGTCATCGCACCAGCAACGACACGTCAAATATTCTTACATTCAAAGCAATGGACACATTCATACTATACTGGAACGGCACCATAAAGAGTGTAATTTGAATAAGTCCATTGCTTTCAATGTAAGAATATTTGACGTGTCGTTGGTAATGCGGTGACGGTACGATGACCTGAACGCGCCGGTACGATGACCTGACCGCGCCGGTACGTATAGTCTGAATTGTGCCTGTTTTTATAAAACTCACCATACTGAGATGTTGTAGAAATTTTGAATAGACACTATTTTCAAAAACGTATTTTTTGCAACAGACATGTATTTGCGAAAAAAAGTTTTTAAATTGTAGGTCCCTTATTGTCCTCCTTTTGGAAGGCGGAAATCGTTGTTAGACTCACGGTCTGACCATAGTAGACTATTTAAACTATTCGTGTGCGCGCGCAGCTTCTTCGGCTAGTCACGCCAATAATGCACTGTTGTCATTTGTGAGGAGTAATAGTCTCTTATTACGGTCAGGTAGCAGGGCCGCACACCTTCGAAATTCCGAAAAGGATTATTGAAAGTAGGTAGATAATAGTGATAAATCCAGTTCACCAATAGATATTTTTGGTCGTGCCAAAAACGGCCGACGACTAACGCAATTTGACGCTGTTGACATTTGAACGTCACATGTCGTTAACGTCTTTCGTAGAACGCCGCAAACTCACGGAGTAGCCGTGGTGGCTCAGTGCATTCGCGCATTGGACACAAGTGAGTTAAGGAATATCGCTTGATACAGTGGCGGGTTCGATCCCCGTTCCTGGGGAGAAGTATCCCTAGAATAGTGACTACAAAGGTTATATTTATAGACAGCACAAGTAGTGAGCATACAAAAAATGTAACGGTACATGTCCGTCATGGCCCTGGTAGCCGAGGACAAAAAACAAAGTGATAAAAAAAACTCACGGACGGTTATAAGAATTTTGACGTACGTAGAACAAGCGCAATTGTGTTTGCTGCACAAGTCACAGCAGTGTTGAGCGGAACCCATTTATTTGACATAGGGAAAGATGGGGGAATAGGAAATATTTTTATGCTACTCTTTTTTTTTCTTTTTTAATTTGAAATATCTGAAAAAAAACCTTTGAAATTCTTCTACAGTGAATAGCGCTTATAGCGATATCGGATATTAGGACATATCGGTTATAGCGACGCCATATTAAGGTCCCGACCGAGTTCTATATATAACCCATTTTGTTACCTTTTTTCTCTATAGCGACGCTCGGTTATCACGACCGAAATAACGTGGTCTGTTCAATGTCGTTATAACCGATATTCACTGTAATCTTTCAATAAAGTTCTAGCACTTATGTGCTTTTTTTAAACATATTTTTACAAGCAAAACATTTTGGATCATATTTTTTTGTCTGAAGGAAACACTTTATTTTCAATGTTAGTACTTTAGTTTGTTGTCAAATGATTGACTTTCTTTGTATTGTTTTAAATTTTGCTTATCATAAACAATGTTTAATGCTGCCAGTTATTTTTGTTTTTGTTTTAGTTTGAATTTTTGGGGAAAACCTAACCTTAAAGTTTGTTTTGATATTTTTTGACTTTTAGCAAAAACCTTCAAAATAAAACTCCTTGTTTGGGATAAATTCCGATCAGGTGATAATTGATCACCTGATCATTTTGGCAAAAATCATGCGCGTTTTACACACGCTGGGAGTTTGAAGCGCCACCCTGTGTTTGACAGGGGAATGAAGAAATCACACTGAAAGAAGTCACACGTGTTGTAAGATTAAGACCGAAATTCCAACCACAAGAAAAGCCGTGGCCGCGAGTGAAATTGTGGAACTGCTGTTAAATGAAAGAAAGTAAGCTTCTAGCGTGTTGCCGATTTTTTTCCTTTGTTTTTAGTTCAATAGACGTCTGTTTGCCCAGACGGGGCGAATTTAACTTTGGGGTAATTTTTTTTGGGATATCTCTAGTTTTCTCCCCTTCGGCTTGGTCCTTGCGACCCGCGTCTATTTGGCCCTTTGCGATCAGATGTCTCAACAAGTAGTTCAGAATGGATATGTTTCTTATTACCCTATTCGTTTTGACTATCGTGGGTTAATAAAAAATATCCTAATGGGGCAGGCAATAAGAAATATATTTTTTTTTGTTGCAGATTGATTTGAGAACTTAGTGAAGTTGCCTTCAAATTTGACAAAAGTGACCTATGTAAAGTTTTAGAAATGGCAAGTAGCAAAAATATTAAATGGCATCAAACTCAAATAGTCCACAGTACACCGGTCTATTTTTTAAGTGATTACTAACTGGCTTAATTTTCATACATACATAGCTCTATTTGACGGAGACGCCTAGCCTAACTTTTTCCCCAGCAAAAGTACTTGAAAGTGATTCCCAACAGAGCAGGCGTAAACATGTATTCGTATATCGGACTGACTAAACCAAGCACAGAAAAAAAAATTGCCTGTTACTAATTCTTTAATGGAACTTTTTTCATCTCATTATTTATAATTTTGAGATAATTTGAGAGTTAATACCTGTTTTGAAAGTAAATGGCAACATTGTCCCCTGAATCATAAGCTTGGTTTAGTCAGTCCAAAGCTCAAAAGATTTTGCGCCTGCGCATTCTGTTAGGAATCACTTTAAGAATTTTCGCAGAGGAAAATTAGGCGTCTCGGCCGAATAAAGCTATGTACGAGAATTCAGCCTGTTAGTCATCACTTAAAAAATAGACCGGTGTACTGTGGACCATTTGCGTTAGATGCCATTTAATATTTCTGCAACTTGCCATTTCTACAGCTTTATGTTGCATTACGATGTTTCCTATTACCCCACGATAGTCAAAACGAAGGGGTAGTAAGAAACATTTCCATTCTAAACTACTTGTTTAACACAAGGGAAATTTAAAAACAATACACATAAAGACTTATATTTGACCACAAACAATTAAAGTATTTAAACTGCAAATAAAGTTTTTCCTTCAGACAAAAAAACATATTCCCCCATCTTCCCCTATGTCCAGTGGCGGATCCAGAGCCAGACATATAACTTATTTTTTAGTTTAGCTGCATCACTTATTTAAAATTTGTCATAAATTCAACTTAAGTTTTAAAAAAATTTCGTCTATAAATCTCCTTTAGATACTAAATTTCACACCTCAGATCTATCAAAAGTCGCTAATAAAAAATATTTTGATGTTTGCTGCCATTTTGGCCCCTCCACCCTGGAAATCCTGTCATTGTTGCCGAAGTTATCGGACCTAAATTTGGCACGACCGAAAACTATATATTAGCAGGCCATAAATCGTTAAAACCGTGCGCGAACAGCGGCGAATTATTCGCATTTTTAAATGGAGACGACACTGTACATGGAACTAAATCCAGTGTTCAAGAAAATAATACACAAACAAAAGGGTTGTAAAATAATATGTGGGCAATTTATTATATAGTAATAATTCAAATCTAAATAAATAAAGTATTAGCTTGGCTAAATATAAACTTGAGTATGTAAATTTGGTTTAGGCAAACTTAACCCAAAATATTTTAAAATGGCCCATTTTGTTGCAACTAAAATTGTTAGGAAGTGGCCCTGATTGGTTCAGTGGGCGAGGTGTCCGATTGCCAATCAGAGGGTGTGTGGTTCGAATCCCATGCCTGCCACTACAAACTCGAACCTACTCTCCGTTTGTGAATACAGATTTACCGGAAGTAGGGGTAAAGCCTGCCTTGGGCGAAGTTGAAAAAAAATGTCCATGAATGTGAGTGTGTTGTGATTGTCCAAATCAGAAATCAGAGCATTAAGTTGCAGACTGTGGCTAGATGGCCTTTGATGCATAGGCCAACCAAACCGAAATATGAATGAATGAATGAAATTGTTCGGAACACAAATTTAAGCATACTTGACAGCAATGCAGTATCGAAATTATGGGCCCATAATTTCTTGTCTTTTGTCGTTTACACCTACTCTGTCGAGTTAGCTTAAAAGGGTGTATCTGATTTTAAAAAATTTTAGGTAGGACCTAGGACCTAGTTATACTAGTTATAGCAAAATATATAGCATTGATCAGATAAACAAAAACAAAAAAGTTAAGTTTAGAAGCGTATCACAGATTTATTAAAAACAAAATATCAATAAGTTTCATGATAGAATAGAAATTAAGTATTAAACTTCTTTTTCATGAAAGTTAGTCACAAAGGCTCTTTTGATTTAACACGGCAGTACTAGGCACGCGATGACTGGGGTTATTTATGTAGGTATCCTTTGATAAAGGACCTAAAAAAATTAAATTCGTCTATCCTCATCACGCGCAGAGATTGATAATTAAGTGACCTATCCAACCAGGTCGAAGCCCTGTCTTTTAAAAGTTACATCAACTATTTACAAAAGCATCCCTCTTTTCATAATTTACTACAAAATGGCCAATGATCCCGCCTTTATCCAAATCGTTAAAAGTGAGTTAGATCTAGGGAAATTTTTGCGACATTATTGGTGAAACCGAGTGTACAGAGCTCATGGGGTAGTGCCACGGAGCGATGTCACTACCTTATTTTTCTACAAAAACACAATTTTTTTATTTTTAAAACATCTTATTATGTTTGTTAATTTATGGATTTCTTTTTAATTTATATAAAATATTGTAATCCCTATGCAATGCAGTGGATCACACTCCAAATAGATAATGAGTTACCACTGTCTGCTAGCCCGCTGGCTCCCGCTTGTGTGAAGTGACGTGTGTGCCGCTTTGCTGCTGGTGCCGCCGAACAGAGATAGATTTTTAGTAGTGGCCTATAAGAGCGACAGAGTTGGACCATTTTTACATTGTCTAAATGAAATTATTTAACTAAAATTTGTGCCGGGCACGCCAGCCAGTTTTGGTGTTCTGTGAGCCAGTTAGTCGTCTTATTTCTGTGAGTGCGGAGCATGTATGCTTTAATTTACGCGACAAAAAAATATACTCGTATACTCTGCATATTGTGAAAGAATAAAGTTAGCGTCTTAACTCTTTCAGTGGTTTTTCGTTAAAGGAAAAACTAAAAATTAAAGAATTAGACCGGTCACTCCCTGATTTAAAAATTGAAAAACAAACGTGGAAGTGGACAAAAATCACGTTTTTGTAAACTTAATAAAACTATTTGTGATAAAAATAATGTTTATTTATATATAAATTTTTGTAAATAAATAAGGGTAAGTTAAGTTATTATTTAAATTAATTCAGCAGAATTTTTGAGTCATTTCATGGTGTAATTTGGGTAGGTCTGGTTTAGTTATTTTAAAAAACAAGGGTTAGAAACCCTAAAAATAGTTAATATATAACACGGTGCCTAGAATTCTACCGACCGTAAAGATATAATACAAAAGTATGCGCTCTTGGTTTTGCGCCTGTAAAAAATTGATCGAGGCATGTTTTTTACCGAATTTTGGGCAAAAATTTGACGCAGTACCCCGATTTTTTTTTGAGTGGCTATCAAAATTCTGGCACTTCCATGTTGAATGGGCACGAGCGGCCACTGGTACAGAGTGGTCCAAATTAGCTTAGCTAGATAAAAACTAACCAACATGTTACCGCTCGATATCTTGAACCACCTTGAAGATATAGGGTGATTTTTTATTTGTTGCATTTTCTACTCTCCCGTAAATTCTTTATTTATGAATATTTTTTATTTCTGTAAAAAGATTCTTAAGCCACTTTTTTAAGAGGAATTCAGTGGTGTATTTACTTTTTTACAAAAAATTATAGTTTTGAATTTATGACATAAACTGTTTCGAAATTAAATTCTCTTTCTAAATATATATAACACTTGATACTTGTTTTCAAACTTTGATTTTAATGCTGTTTTTAAATATTTTTGATTAATTTTATATTAAGTGTGCCATACTTGACAGAAACAAAATACATAGCTAATACAGAACGATGATGAATTATATTTATTATATTAACTTATTGGTGCATGGATATTTTTAGGGAAATTAAAATCTAAAAACAAAACTTAAATAATTTAAATGACTATGTCGACATAGAAAACTAGAAAACATAAGAATAAATTAAACAACACAAAATAATATAAGGAAACACTGAAACCTTAACATAACATTTTATTTTAAACTAAATGAAGTATTAAAATTCTTTACAATCTATGTTCAAATTGAGCACCATTTAAGTCTAAGCATAACTGGCTTCGCTTTCTGACGTTATTAACCGTATTCATTAATTGTACCGCAGGTACTGATTCAAAAGCATGTCGCACTGCTATTTCCAACGCTTCTTGAGAATCAGGATTGTTCTTGTAGGAGACGTCTTTGATTTTTCCACAAGCCAATTGTTTCCAAATCGTTGCTTTAATAATACGGTAATATGCATTATGACACGATGCCCCGTCTTGCTGAAAATATATATTTTTAATATCCAGCAACGGCAAATTGTCAATAACTGGTTCAACAAATTGCTGCAATATTTCTTCATATCGCTCTGCTCTAAGATTAAACTCATAGATATGTAAGTTTCGCTGCAATCGAGAAAACATATCCCGAAAGGCTTGTCTTTTTTCCATGTCACGCTCTAAGTAAAGATTGCTGGCAGCCTGAGCATCATGATGTGATTTCCAATAACACTTTAACATGTCAAATGTTTTATAATCTTTATAAATATTTAAAAAAAAAACAGAAAAATTTCTAAGAAAAAAAGAAAATTAAAAAACAAGCGCCATTTATTTAAACAGTTTGACAGTAGTAGGAGTAGATCTTCTCTTTTATATGTTATATGTCTATTATAAGTGAACTCCCGCTATATCAGCCTTCAAAACATTTTTTGTTAATATCTCAGAAACGAAAGCTCCTTTTTGGTTATAACACAAATTACTGAGAAAAATTTATGTTCTACTATATTCCGAAAATCGTATATTGATGCGATGCTCCGTTAAAAAGTTTTTTTCGAGCATTTTTTCACTCTCAAAAGACTGTCATTAACATTAATGGATTTTGATCAAAATCAAAACATCTCGTTACAGTGCCGAGCACTATTTTTTATAAAATCTTACAAAAATTGGTCCATCGGTTCCAAAGCTTTTGTGGGCCGGACAGACATACACACCCAGGTTTATTGGTTAAAATGCTCTCTGTCCAATACTCCCTTTTAAAGGAAGATAAAGAATAACCAATTGGTCTATGGTGGTAAATCGGCCAAGTACCTATAAGCTAAAACAAAGTTCTATATTTTTCAATATTTTTTTTTACACCTTAGGCAGTCTGAATAAATACACAAATCGGACTCACACTTGCGGGGAACTGAGAAGTGGCAATATTGGTCAAAGGGTTATCCTCTATGGGTGGCTTGAGTACCAGAGAATGAACAAGTTTTTGATTTTAAGAGACAGTTATGGTCAGATTCAGCTAATTGTTCCTGATGACGTGAGTAATATACATTAAGCTCTTAGCAAAGTATCAGGGTTGCGACGATTTAAATCAATTTGATTTTCTTTCAATTTTAAGTTTTAGTTTAGTTTTATGGTTGTATACAAACGAGCTACTAAAGGAAATGAATCATTAGAAAATTTAATAAAAATCACTTGATTGACTCCCGGTGTTTTACCATAAATACATATCGTCGCCCTCCGTGTTTTCACCATTAATATGCATGTTACAAAAATGTTCGATGTGGGAAGTTTGCCTATGCTTTTAAAAAAGTGTGATAAAATTGACAAATGTCATTGTAGATGCCAAATTTTAATAGTTTTTTTTGTAAAATACTTTATATTTTATTATATTTCGCTTACCATTGGAGTTTAATTTTTAAGTAAATGTTCTGTCAAAATTTGACATTTAAAATAACATTTGACAAATTTGACATGATGACTTTAGGGCTATTACACTGTCAAATATTTTATAAAATATATTTTATAAAACATCTTTGTCAAAGAACTTTGATAGTGTAATACTAGCCCAACATAAACGCGCTCGGATATTTTCTTAGGTAATACTATGAGTGCTTAAAAATTACCCATAATTTTTATCAATGATTATACAACCTGTACACAACAAACTTCATAACAGCAGCGAACCCTCTGCCGTGTCATCATTGGAACTACATGAATATATGGGACAGCCATCTGTCCGCTGCTGTTATTAAGTTTGTTGGGTTGCCTATCTGTGTACAAGTTGTGTAATCATTGTTTTTATGAAAGCTTATTAAGAATTTCACGAGTTTAAAGAACGAGTGAATTTAGGCAATAAGGTTAGTTAAAAATTGCCCGATTAATTTTTAAGAACGAGAGGTATATAATTTGAATATTTCTTGAATAAAACATACTGTGCTTGGACACTTTTTTAATTTACCTGTTTTTGCACGTATCTTTTTTCATCTTACCTCCATAATTTCTTCATCCTGAAATTGGATCAATAGCTTGCTAAAATATAAAAAACAATAAACAAACAAGAGTGTAACCATATTCAAAAGGTATGTTAAAGATTTCGGTATAAGCTGTATATCACTTATATAATCAAATTAATTTAAAAAATCGGTTCAAAACCGAAAACAATGAGTTAGCAAAGTATAAAAGGCAACTTCAAAGGGGTAAAGTCAACCACGGACATCGGTGTTTCGGAAAAATTACAATTAATATGCTACCATTTTTAGGATAAATCCACACAGAAATTGTTAGAAAGCATTCCATTAGAAACAATCATAGAAGTCAAAGGAACAGTTTTATCCCGTCCAAAAGAAATGTATAATCCAAAATTACCCACGGGTAAGTACTGCTCAATGTGATCAGGGCTCCCAAGTTACTTGTGAGGGGAGGGAAATGAATACCTTAACTAGAGAAATTTTTTGGTTATGTTATTTCTTGCCAAGTTCATTGGCTTTTCACTAAAATAATTTAAATTGTCAGCGGTGAGTGACATCAATCATCATGCAACATATAAACTATAAACAAACACGTTTGTCGCCACCCCCTGTATAGGTTTTGTTTAAAATCGTTTATTTTTATTTTCCGACGCTTATGAATTAACAAGGACAGAAGGTGCGTCTCTCTCTAAACATCGCTAGAGTATAGAGGACCGGTATTTTCATTCTTTGATTTTGACTTTAATAAATTTGACTTTGAAGAGTTTGTCGCGTCTCTTTTTCTTTAAAATATGTCATACATACAGGGTCTCTAACCATACCTACACACATGTTTAAGGCATAGGAAGGTAAAAATAAAATATGTATGAAAAAAATCAATACTATAAAAAATTTGCTTGCCCTGTATTTTGGTTTATTAATAAATAGAGTGGCAGTTTCATTTTAAACTAAAGATTTTTAAAATTTCCTGTACACGTACACTGTCTACAAGGTTTCTAAAATGGGATCTTTATAAGCTAAACAGAAATGCTATATAGAAGTTGGACGTGTCAAAGAAAAACAGATATATGCAATACAGTATGTGGAAACTACTACTATGTCGGTTTAGAACGTTTTTCTACGTCGTCCGACGCCTATTCTCCACCTCCCTCGATCCCGACAATTTTTTTGACTCATTGATCTTTGGATTGACTGTTGCCATTCTAGTTTAGGACGCTTTTTTTTTCTGCGCCCTATTGGTTGCCATTCTAGGACCTGCTTTGGTAATCTTTCGTCGTTCATCCGTTGTACATGGCCGTACCAGATCAGTTGCCCACTCGTGATGTCATCTGTTATGCTTCCCTCGATTCCCACTCTTTCTTTTATGATCTCATTTCTTATGTGATCTAATCTAGATATTCTCATTGATCTTCTTATTGCATCCATTTCGACACTTTCCATTTTTGTTTTGTACTTTTCTGTTACACGACAAGTCTCTATTCCATACAACAGCGTGCTTTTGACCATTGTGTCATATATGTTAAATTTTACATTCTTTTTTATCTCTCTGCTCCATAAAATACTGTTAAGACATCCAATAACTTTTTTTGCTATGTGTATGTGTGTGTATGTGGAAAACTAACAGTTTTTCCAGGATATATCCTGGTTTTAGGGGCGTCCGGAGACGTCCGAGTAGGTTTGTGGAAAAGGTCATGAACTTGTCCGAAAATGTAGTAAATTGTCAACATCGAAAGAACCCTCCACAGAGTTCTTATGGGATTTTGGTTGTGCGCGGAATTTCAATGTTCATGTTTGTGTTTTGTAAAAGGTATCATTATTGCAACCGACGACGTGCAGAATAGTAAGATAGACATTATTGCACTTACAGAGACAAAAAAGAAAGGAACAGGTACAAGTAGTGTCGGTAACTTTGTTCACTTGTTCACTGGAGTCCCAAAAGAAAGGAGAGCAGCCAGATGGGTATCTTTATTAATAAAGAAAAACCTCAAACATAAGATTACAGACTACGAGTGCATTAACGAAAACTTACTTCGACTTAACATGAAGATGCTTGGACACAATATAAGCATAATAGCAGCCTACGCACCATCAAATGACGAAACGGTAGCTATAAAACAAATGTTCTTCGACCAACTTGATGAGACTATCAGTAAAATCGGCAATACCAGGGAAATAATTATGCTTGGCGATTTTAATAGTCGAACTGGTAGACAATCCAAAAGCAAAGTGGTAGGACCATTTGGAGAGGAAGTAACAAATGATAATGGCTTGAGACTGATGCAATTGTGTGAAACCCACAATCTAAAAATAAATAATGGTTTTTTTTAAACATAAGAAAATCATAGATATACCTGGATTCAGCCAACAAGAAATCTTAGATCAATCATTGATTATGCTATAGGTGGACAACACTCGGGACTAAAGTGGTATGATGTGCGAGCACTTCGTGGTGTTACCTGTGGATCTGACCACCATCTGGTAAAAGCAAAAATATTATTCCCTGTAAGAAAAACAAATAGAGACGAAAGTATTGGAGAAAGTGAAAACCTAGAATGCATCGAAGAAAATCAAAAATACAACTTTAGAAGTCTCGAAATCGAAAGTACGCAAAGATTGTATCAGAAACGATTAGATGAAAAATGATTAAACACACAGCATTCATTTGAAGAGATATATGCAAACATAGTAAAAAGCTTGAAGGAAGCAAGCAAAGAAGCTGTTGGATACCAAGATAATAAAAATAACAATAAGATGTGGTGGACGGAGGAAATACAGGAAATGGCCAAGGAGAAAAAACGTACATATTTGAAATGGCTCAGTACCAAAGAGCAAAGAGACCTAGAAGTCTACAGGGAAACCAGAAGACAGCTAAGAAATTTGATACGCACCGAAAAAAATGAAATGTTCGAGCGAAAATGCCATGATATAAATACACACGTAGGAGGTAGGCAGAGTTCTGAAGTATGGAAATTCATTTCAACGTTAAAAAACCCAACAAAAGAAAAAGTAAACATCCAGATCATCAAGCCAGAACAATGGACAGAACACTACAAGAGACTGCTGCAGGAAACAAGATCCGAATATCTGTCAGCCTCTCCGAGGAGAGACATAGAAGAACATGGAGAGGAAGTGATTATCGAAAAAGAAATTATATAGTATTAAAAAGCTTAAATCCGGAAAAGCTAGCGGACCTGGGGGAATATACGCTGAAATGCTCAAATATGGATCAGAAAAACTACTAGAAAATCTCACATATATTATCAATCAATGCATAAACGGGCATCCAGTACCTGATGATTGGAAAATAGCATTCATATCCTCAATACATAAAAAAGGAAACAAGCTGGATTGCAACAACTACAGAGGAATTTCAGTAACCAGTACTCTAAGTAGATTGTACAGTAGGATTGTTAGAGACCTAATAGAGAATGATTTTCATGACCAAGAAGAAGAAGAGCAAGGTGGGTTTCATGCAGGCAGATCTTGTAGTGATAATGTTTTTTGTCTTAAACAAGTAATTGAGAAAAGGAGTGCCAGAAATATAGAGACTCATGTTACCTTTGTGGACCTACAAAAAGCATATGATACCGTTCCAGTAGAAAAATTATGGACGGTGTTAGAACAAACTAATATCAATCATACATACATAAAAGCCATAAAAGAACTTTACAAAGGGTTAAAATCTAAAATTGAAATTGGATATCGACTTTCAAAAGAATTCCAGGTGACGAAAGGCTTAAGACAGGGATGTTGTATCTCTCCAACTCTTTTTAAAATATATATCGCAGTAGCTCCAAAAAACTGGAAACGTAAAGTACACGGCGTGGGAATACAACTTAACGACCGATTTACCATATACACACTACAGTTTGCTGAC
The DNA here is from genome assembly GCA_963576565.1 of Aspidapion aeneum. Taxonomy (NCBI): domain Eukaryota; kingdom Metazoa; phylum Arthropoda; class Insecta; order Coleoptera; family Brentidae; genus Aspidapion; species Aspidapion aeneum. The sequence goes on along the minus strand of OY755041.1, from coordinate 26,380,330 downwards.
GACCAAGTAATTGTAGCTAATGATAAAGAAGACATGGAGTATATGATGAGAAAGTTAACGGAAGAATACCAAAAGTGGGGGTTAACAGTGAACGTGGATAAGACTTATGTATTGGAAACGAATCAAGTGAGTTAGAACTAGACAATAGACAAACAATATCTCCATGCAATGAGTATGTATACTTGGGTGTCACATTTGATAAGACAGGAACAGACTGTAAAGAACTAGAAAAAAGAATAGTAAAAGCAAAAAACGTTATTGGTTGTCTTAACAGATGATGATGAGGAGAGATATAAAAAAGAATGTAAAATTTACCATATATGAAACAATGGTGAAAAGCATGCTGCTGTATGGAATAGAGACTTGTCGCGTAACAGAAAAATACAAAGCAAAAATGAAAAGTGTCGAAATGAATGCAATAAGAAGATCAATGAGAATATCTAGAACAGATCACATAAGAAATGAGATCATAAAGGAAGAATGGGAATCGAGGGAAGCATAACGGATGACATCACTAAAAGGCAACTGATATGGTACGGCCATGTACAACGGATGAACGTCGAAAGATTACCATCGCAGGTCCTAGAATGGCAACCAATAGGGCGCAGAAAAAGAGGGTGTCCTAAAATGGAATGGCAACAGTCAATCCAAAGACAATGTTGAGACAAAAACCCTGACGGAAGATGATTGTCAGGATCGAAGGAGGTGGAGAATAGGCGTCGGACAACGTTGAAAAACGTTCTAAACCGACATAGTAGTAGTAGTAAAAGGTATCATGACCTATGCCCACTACTTTTAAACTATAGTGGCAACACCGGCCTATATCGGTCTCTTTTGTCTGTCTATACTCAACCACGCTTTTTTTTTAATTGTGTTTTTTGCTCATAGGTAAAATAGAAGTCTCAGTAGAAAATTTCACAGTAGTAAACAGAGCTAAAGAAAACCTGCCTTTTAATATAAGAGAATTTCAGAAAGCAAAAGAGGCGTTACGGATGCAATACAGATATTTAGATATAAGGTAATTGTACAGGATAGTTTTTTATAAATGTAACTCGCAACTCGTCATAACTTTGTTATTATTTGCCGCAGAAAGATAAAACAAAAGCTGGATTGTAGATCATTGACCATTTTTTACATTTTTTTTAACAACTGTCACTATATAGAAGTTAGATGAAATTTTTTTAAACGCTAAGGGAAGGTTCATTAAAAAAATACCACACACTTTTGGTCAATAGTTTTTAAAATATTGGCAATTACACAAATGATACCATCTTATTATTTTTTCGTGTTCAGCCTGGATTTAAAAAATTTAAACACCAACTTTGAATTATTATTTTTATTTAAAATATTCAATTGCCGTTATTTTAAAAACCTTTGACGTTATAGGTATTTTTTGTTTTCTCATGCGTTGGATTAAAAACAGAATAAAATGTTTCGAAAAAAACTTGGCAAATGAAAAGCTAAAACCATTGTTTCCTCAAAAAAGGCAAATATTGAACAATGTCTACTTTGTAGGTTTCCACAAATGCAAAAAAATTTGAGAGTCAGATCAAAGTTGTTAATGAAAATGCGAGAATTTTTAATAAACAATCAGTTTGTAGATGTCGAAACTCCTACGTTATTTAGAGCTACCCCAGGAGTAAGTAAAAATCAATTATTGACAAAAGCCGAAGTTTTGCTTTTGACCTAATAAATTACTTGAAAGAAAAACACAAAAAAGTGCTACTTAGTTTATTTTCGGTTACTTTTATTAGAGGACGAATTTTATATCCTTTATTTACTTACTTTCTAATACGTTAGAGTATAAATATGTGGCATACCCATGCATTCTCACACGCGGTGCTTGAAGCCAGGACCCCTATTTAATAGGGAACTCAACCCATTTTTTTTTTATTTTACTAAATTGTGTGTTTCTGTATGAAAACGCATTATGCCAAATATCAGCCCTTAAATCGCAATACTTATTTTACAATAAATAATTAAAGTTGGAATCGCTGACTGGTATATTCAAACACAGCAAAATGCGCGGCAGCCGCTGTGACGTCACTCTTTAGAAAAATCTCGGGCCCCTTATGAGTATAACGGCCATTCGGTTCATAACTTTTTTATTTATGTATATTTTTTATTTCTGTAAAAACATTCTGTAGGCACTTTTTTAAGAGCAATTCAACTGTCAATTTAAAGTTTATTTGTCACTTTTAGTTTTTGAGATATTACATAAAGTTTATATTTTACTTATGGATTGATCCTTATTTTATTCGATTTTTAAAATTAGCGTAAAATTTCCTTTAAAATGATGTTTCACACTTAATATTTAATTTTATTTATTTTTTTATATTTTTTAAAATTTTTATTTTTATATTACTTCTTATTTTTTTATTTTTTTTAAATAATTTAAAAATAATTTAAACCAATTCTTATTCAGCAAACTAAAAAAAAAGTTAAGAGGTAACTAAAAACTAAAAATATAAAAAACAAAAAAGTGTGACATGTCATTTAAAAAAAAAATTACGCTGATTTCAAAAATCGAATAAAAAAAAGGTCATTCCATAAAAAAAAACAAACCTTATGTAATATCTCAAAACCTAAAAGTGACAGATAAAATTTAATTTGACAGTTGAATTGCTCTTAAAAAAGTGCCTCAGGAATCTTTTTACAGTAATAAAAAATATTCATAAATAAAAAAGTTACGGGGGTGGGTAGAAAATGCACCAAATTTAAAATATATATCTTGAAAGTAGTTTAAGATATCGATGTGCGGTTTTCGGCATTAATGTTTTAACAAAAATCGAGCTCGTAACATGTAGGTTAGTTTTTTTCTATCTCCTCTAGAAATGGACGTTTCCTATCAAAAGTGTCCAATTTGGACCACTTGTACCTATGTGGGTAGGTATAAATGAAAATAAATCAGCACTAGTGTTTATAGAGCTCATTCTAAACAGTGTTTTAAATAGGTGGGTACCTACTTAATTATTATACTTATTTTTAATAAGACTTATTAGTATGGTTATATATATATATATATATATATATATATATATATATATATATATATATATATATATATATATATATACATATATATAACCATACTAATAAGTCTTATTAAAAATATATATATATATATATATATATATATATATATATATATAATATATATAAAATTATTATATTATAGTACTTACAGTACTTAGGTATTTATACTTACTTGCGATCTTTTACACCACGAACTTCAGCTTGAGAAAAATCCTCCGAATTTTTAATGTATAATGCAGTCATAAACATATCAACTCTAGGTAAATTGTCTGATTGTCCTTTTATAAACCCCGCATCAACCATTTTCAGTCTTTAACAGAATCACAAAACACTAAATTAAAAAAATTTAGACAAAACTACGTCCGGAAATAACTGAACACCACGTTCAAAGCTCCAATAAATATAATATCAATTATTTACGTGTTGTTTCAATGTCGGTTAACGGTCGCATGGATCGAGATCCAAAGACGTGAAGTCACAACCAATGGCAGCGCGTTTTAAGAACAGGTCAAGTTATTCAAATTTCAAACCTTTATTTCTCAGGTAATTTAATTGTTATTGGAATTTTTCTTTTTCTAGGAAGTTTCTTATGATAATACCTTACGATTTTAATTGTTTTTAAAGGATTCAATTTTTTGGGCAAGTTCCCTATTCTTAATGTTTCTTTTTCGGGTAGACAGGTTGCGCATGCGTCAGTTTTGGTGGTTTTGGAACATACTTCGTTACGTTACTACATTATTTGACAATTATCAAAAATTGAGGGTTATGCCTATTATTTTTTTTTCTAAAAACTAGTTGTTGTCAATTAAAATCAAATTGTGAATTAAAAATGTAGTTTTTCTAAATGTAATTGAGCAGATTTATTGTGGACACCATGAAAAGTGTTAAATGACATCTATAAACCACTCTTAACTTTATTAACAAATTATAAAGAAAAATACAAGTACTTACCTTTGGAATGGCACTCCTTTACTTCGCCCGGACATTTTTCACAAACGGGCACATATTTTACGTGAATTGTTTCTATTTTTCACAGAAAAAAACATAATTTTACACGACAAACGCAAAACAGCGCAAAATGTCAATAAACAACGAATATGGCGTCCATCCACACAGCAGCTGTGTGTTTAGATGACAAAACAAACGCATGCGCACTGTATAAGTAGCGGAAAATATGAAAAATCAAAACTTCGATATGAACTATAAATCCGAATTCGCTTTCCAAAAAAAATAATAAATAGCGCACAGAAAAGAAGAAAAGTCCTACCTTATTTTACGTGGCCACGTTAATCCTCTTTTCAGCTTGTTTGAAGGCTACTTCGTTCACCCTCAACACCTCCAGTTCGTCACTTAAAGTTAATTAACAGTTTAATTAAAAATCACTAATGCAATATAAAATAAAAGCTATTTTGTATTTTTGGCATACACTTGCGCGAGATTCAATTTTTGTCTTTTTTATAACACTGGTGTTCGTTCACGGCGCGTTTATCAGTTTTATTAATCGCACAAAAAACGGACCTTTTTCAAACCTGTACGCTTTAAATAAAATTAATATCACCGAAATATTTGAAATATTGGAGCAAAATTTGTCATCACGTACTATTCTAAATTATTAAATAAAATAAAAAAACTAAATTATTTAAATACTGATTCCCAAACATTCTCCCCCTCAAAAACAAGTGTTTTTAAACTTAGTCTTACAGAAAACTAAGAAGAGAGAACGAAAAGGAAAAAAAAAAATTCTAAAATAACAGCACAAACATGTTGAGATTAAACAACACCCCAAAAAAAACAATTATTTTACCGGCAAAGGGCAAACCTTAACAACAGGACGTTGAAGAATCCCATTGTTAGTTTTAATCGAGACCACTCGAGTTACACCATCCTTGCCGGGATGTAACTCAACAATGCGTCCTAACGACCATTGAAGAGGAGGGCGTTGCTCATCTCGGATAAGTGCTAAATCTCCTACAGATATAGGTTTCGAAGGATTTGTCCACTTCTGTCTTTCTTGTAAAGTGGTGACATATTCGAGAGACCAACGTTTCCAGAATTCACTTTGAAGTCTCTGAATATACTGCCACCTGCTAAGACGATTTAAAGACAGATGATCCAAAGGTGGATCGGGAATCGAACTATTTAAAGGTTCTAAAACTAGAAAATGACCAGGAGTCAAGGGTTGAAGGTCATTAGGATCTGAACTGATACTGCAAATGGGTCGTGAGTTTAGAACTGCCTCAATTTGCGTAAAAAGTGTTGTGAACTCCTCAAATGTTAGGTTCTGAGAGCCAACAGTACGATATAAATGACTTTTAAAAGATTTGACTCCCGCCTCAGCAAGGCCGTTAAAATGAGGAGACCCAGGTGCATTAAAAAACCAATTAATAGATAGGACTTCGGCGCAAGCCTTGGCCAAGGTCACAAGCTCATTGTAGGCACCTTTAAAGTTACTCCCCTGGTCTGAGGTAATCGAAGTACATGTACCGCGGCGAGCGACAAAACGTCTGAACGCGGCTAAGAACGATTCTGAAGTTAAGTCAGAGGTGGCTTCAAGATGGATCGCTCTAGTGGCGGTGCACACAAAAATGCATGCATAACCTTTAAATATTTTGGCACCTCTATGCCGATGCATTAACATAGAAAAGGGACCTGCAAAATCTATGCATACAGAAGAAAATGCCCTCAATTGTGACACTCTTACTGATGGCAAGTCAGCCATATATGGGTTAGCAAACTTAGGTTTGCATCTAAAACATCTAATACATTTTGAAAGGCACTGATAAATAGCACTACGAGGCGCTAGAACCCAAAACTGTTGTAGCAGTAGATAATGTGTTGTTTTAAAACCTGGATGCAAATTTGTTTGATGAATATGCTCAATAATAAGCTGAGTAAGTCTGTGCGACTTTGGGAGTAATAATGGATGTTTAACATCAAAAAGGAGTTGTGAGTTACGAAGTCTTCCTCCAACTCTGAGTAACCCAAAGGAATCGACAAAGGGCGATAGCTTTCGAAAAGGTTTAGGTAGCAAAGCATTTTGAGAAATGTTAGAATAAATATCGGAAAATGCGTCATTTTGAACGCCCTTTATTAAGGAGTGAAAAGAGGCATCAATTTCCGCTGAATCTAGATTACCTGAACGTTTAGACTTAGATTTGAGATTATGTAGAAATCTAATCACATATGCAAATATTCGTTTAATTTTAGGCAACGACGAAAATTTGTCTAATAAAACAGATATAAAGGACTTTTCTTCCAATGACGTAGTCAACACTATTTGTCTTTCTTCAGACGAAATCACAGGACAAAGTTTAATACTTGGTTGCTTGGGCCAACTATCCTGGAGTCTCACGAGAAATTCAGGCCCCTTCCACCATATAGGTGTGGCTAGAAGTTGCGCTGGTGTTAAACCCCGACTGGCACAATCGGCAGGATTTTGCATCGAGGGAACATAATGCCAAGATTTAACAGCTACAGTTTCCTGTATGTGAGTAACCCGATTGGCCACAAAGGTCTTCCATTTGTGAGGTGAGGAGGATATCCAGGCTAACGCAACCATGGAGTCCGTCCACGTGTATATAGCATCAAAATTTAAAAAATCCGCATAACTTTGTTTAACAGCGGAAATAAGATCAGCCAGAAGAACGGCTGCCAAAAGTTCAAGTCTAGCGATGGATTGTGTCTTTAAAGGTGACACTCGACATTTTCCACATACGAGAAAAATGTTTGTATTTCCAGAAGTATCTAAAATCCGAAAATAAATGACAGCTGCGTAGCCAATTTGAGAAGCGTCACAAAATCCGTGAAGTTCCAGTCGACTCATCGAATTAGAATTTACAAAACGAGAAATTTTTACCCTAGCTAATTCAGGAATTTCATCTTTGAACTTTGACCAGATATTGCATATATCTGGGGATGGGGAGTCATCCCACGAAATATTGGATGCCCAGAGACGTTGTAGAATATATTTAGTAAATAATACGCATGGGGAAATAAAACCCAACGGGTCAAAAATACGACTTATCTCGGACAAAATAGTACGTTTGGTGCACGCACGATCCAAAGGAAGGCAATAATAGGAAAAAACGTCTAAACGAGGATCCCATCGTAAGCCCAATATTTTTATAAAGGAAGGTTCACCTTTATCAAAAGCGCATGAATCTTGAATGTCTGTTAACGGAATATGTTCTAAAAGTTTAGGGTGATTGCTTGCCCATTTACTTAATTCAAAGCCTCCTGTTTTCATGATTTGAATCAGATCAGATTGAAGGGACAGAGCAGATTCCAAGGTAAAACTTCCAATCAAAGCGTCGTCAATTTATATTTGTTTGTGAATTACCTCTGCTGCCTCAGGAAAAGAAGAACTTTCCTGAGACGCGAGCTCTCGCAAAGTGCGAAGGGCTAAGTAAGGAGACGAGGAAATTCCATAAACTACAGTTTTTAAAAAATATTCTTGAAGTGGCTGATCAGAGGAGCAGCGCCATATTATTATTTGATAGTTCCAAAATTGGGACTGTACATTAATTTGCCTATACATTTGTTTTATGTCACAAACAAAAACATAAGGAAATGATCGGAACATCAAAAGCAAAGGAAATATGTTTTGTTGTAGCTTAGGCCCCACAAGCAACGTATCATTTAGCGACTTGCCTTGAACATCACGTGCCCCAGCATCAAAAACTACCCTTATTTTTGAGGACACTTGGGAATCAATAATTTGTTCCTTAAAAACAGCATGATGCGAGATATAATAAGCCGTAGGTGATTTTTGTTCACTCGGAGGGATTGGAGTCATATGACCCTGATCCAAGTAATCCTGCATAAACTCGCAGTACTTTTTATGCATTTCAGGATTTTTAGCAAAACGTTTCTCTAACATATTAAATCGACGAAAAGCTTGAGAGTAGGTATCTGAAAATGTAGGATTAGAGTGCCGAAATGGCAACGGTACGGAGAATCGACCTGAAGAATCTCTACATGTATATTTTTTTAAAATTTCCTCACATTTTTTGTCTTCTGGGGACAGGGACGGGGGCTTGTCAATTTGCTCTACCTCCCAGAACCTTTGTAACAATATATCAATGTTAGTTTCTAAGGCTGCATGACAACTGACTAGCGGTAAAGTCGTGGGGCATGCAGTGCTTACCCTGCCTTGAAGAATGTAACCAAAAATGGTTTCCAAAGCTATCGGTTGGTCAGCGTTACCAGCTATGCGACCTGATTTTAAAAACAATGGAAACAATTCAGCACCAATAAGCATGTCAACAGGACCGGGCCTATGAAAATTGGAGTCAGCGAGTTTAAGATTTTTAACATGCGTTAAATTATTAGGATTTATCGAAATTTTGGGCTGGTCAGAACATACCTGGGGAATAATGATTGCCTCAAAAGAAAATGTGGGATTATTCTGATCACATGGCTTAATAAAACACTGAGTTATGCCGTTGGTAGCTGCAGTAGACATACCATTAAGTCCTTCAACGGGAATAGAACATGACTTTCGACATAAACCCAGGCGCCGAACACATCGTTCGGATATAAAACTAGCCATGGATGCAGTATCTAGTAAGGCTTTTATCTTCTGAAAATGACCTCTACCATCTTTAATATCCACTTCACATGTTGACAGTAAAATGGTTGATTGATGAAAAGATAAGGTGTTAGTAAGGCATTGAGGGTTTTGTATAATTTGGTTAGAGGCAGATGAAGTCTGAGAAATGTCTGCCACAGGCGAAGAAGTAAAACTACTTTGTTGCACGTTAGAGGCGGCTGGGGCTCTATTAAAATGCAAAGCAGTGTGGTGGGGGAACTTGCAAACACGACACTTGTGTGAAGAAGAACAATTTTTTAAGGAGTGGGGGGAAATTAAGCAGTTGACGCAAAGATTATGTTGCTTGGCTAAAGAAAAACGGTCCTGGGGACTTTTGGATAAAAATGTCTTACATTTGAAGACCGCGTGTGGTTGAGAACATAAAACACACTTTATGTTGCTAGAAGGGCTTGATAGTTCAGTAGTATTTGTAATGAAACTAGAAGTTACCCTTTTATTACCCTGTAAAAAATTAGGTTTAGATTTTGGCTTCTCATGAGAGTTATCAAACCCAGAGGTATACTGTATAGATTCTAGGGCTATGCACTGACGTTCTAAAAAGGTGGTCAACTGCCGATATGTAGGTAACTCCTGATTTAAACTGTTATCGAGTTCAAAATCCGTTCTTGTTTTTGAATCAAGTTTATTTAATAGCATATTAAATAATAAAAAGTCCCAATGGTCGACAGGTAACTGAAGAACCCTTAAAGCAGCGATATTTTCAAAAAATATATTTAAAAGTTGTCTAAGGTCTTTAGAATTAGCTTTTAAAATTAAAGGCGCATTAGAAATTTCGTTATAATACTGTGTTGCCAAAATTCTTTTATTCTGGTAACGTTTTTCTAAAGTTTCATAAGCAATTTGATAATTGCAATCGGTTAAGGGAATGCCTTTTATTAATGCCAATGGCTCCTTTTCTAAAGAAGTTAAAAGATATTGGAATTTTTCAACATCGCTTAAATCGCTGTTATGTATTAAGCTATTAAATAAACTATAAAAACTTGGCCAATCTTTATAAAAAACACTAAATGTTGGTAGGTTTATTTTGGGAATTTTTGCCATAACTCTAGAAGAAGTACCCTGAGTAGAACCCGTTGAAGCGTTCAATTGCGAAACTGAGAGTAAAAAATCATGCTTAATGGCTTTTACACCATAATAAGCTCGGTCAGCCGTAATCCTCATGGCGTCATAAGAAGCGAACTGCTCATCAGTTATTAAAGAAATCACGGTATTATGGCCTGTTTGAAATTCCTGATATATGCCATCAATCTCCTCAGCCCTAGCTAAAAACGAAGAACGCAAGGACTCATCCTCAATGGCTTTTGTCCCGATTTCATGAGCCTCATTAAGGCGATTGTAAGCCACAGTGCGTTTTAAATTTGCCTTGTTTAGTTTATCTGACATTGTAATCACGTTAAATAATTAAATATTTAATATTAAAGAAAAGGAAAAAACGCAACAACAAAATTGTCTTATTAAATATTTACTATTCGTTTTTATAATAATATAATTTGATTTGTAAATCAATAATGTGGAACCTCTGATGACCACAAATTGCCGGTAAAATATAAATGCAAGCAGGGTAATATTTGAAGTGCAAGTTTGCGACTTATATTTGTCAACGCAGACAGACAAACAAAAAATTGATGTCAGATAAGGTCACAAATAGCCCTTAAAATATTACGCAGTACTTGTGGGTATAGGAGAAAAAATGTTTGTGTTGTTATTTATTATAAAAATCAGCTGTTGTGAAAAAATGCTTATTTTAAGTAAAATGCGAAGAAAAATAAATAAGTTGTGAAAAAACGCGTATTTTAAAATAAAATACGACAGAAAGAAAAAATAAATCAGCTGTGAATGAAAATATTTCTCGCGAAGTCTAAATAGGTAAGATTTGGTTTTTATTACAAAAAAAGGTGAAAAAAGCCGCTTAGTAACCGAGTGTTGATACAGCAAAAAATGCAACACTCCTAAAATTTAAACGACGTGATGTAGGTAGGTACCTTAAAATGGTGACAAACTTCGGTCCAATTTTTTAAGAAAAGCCTTCATCCGGGTGATAAAGGACCAATGAATAAGTAGCGGAAAATATGAAAAATCAAAACTTCGATATGAACTATAAATCCGAATTCGCTTTCCAAAAAAAATAATAAATAGCGCACAGAAAAGAAGAAAAGTCCTACCTTATTTTACGTGGCCACGTTAATCCTCTTTTCAGCTTGTTTGAAGGCTACTTCGTTCACCCTCAACACCTCCAGTTCGTCACTTAAAGTTAATTAACAGTTTAATTAAAAATCACTAATGCAATATAAAATAAAAGCTATTTTGTATTTTTGGCATACACTTGCGCGAGATTCAATTTTCATCTGTCTTTTTTATAACACTGGTGTTCGTTCACGGCGCGTTTATCAGTTTTATTAATCGCACAAAAAACGGACCTTTTTCAAACCTGTACGCTTTAAATAAAATTAATATCACCGAAATATTTGAAATATTGGAGCAAAATTTGTCATCACGTACTATTCTAAATTATTAAATAAAATAAAAAAAAACTAAATTATTTAAATACTGATTCCCAAACACGCACTTAAAAATCCCGTCTGTGAATTTAAATTTGCTATTGGTTCCAAAGCAAGCTGCTTCACATTTAGATTTTTTGAACATGTATTTAAGCTCTTACGTATTTTACTTTGTGCTTAACTAAATTATTTAAAACATATTAATTTGATTCTGGTTTTGTTTGTTCTACTTAGGTAGAATGCTTGATCTAATTTAGTTTTTAGGGTGCGCAAGAGTTCATTGTTCCCACTAGGACGGCAAATAAATTCTACTCTTTGGTACAGAGCCCGCAGCAATTTAAACAGATGCTTATGGCTGGTGCACTCGATAGGTACGTCTCTCTGTCTCTTTTTACGGCATCAAAAAATACAGAAATTTTAATTTAGTGAAATTGAGGGAAATTTTGAGAGTTCCACAATAGAATTTTTCTTGTATTAAATTTAGTGTACTGACCAAATAATTTACAAAGCAATTAGTGTAAATTTAAAAATTAAAAGTTAAGATTTTTCATTTCTTTCGTTTTATAGCTTAATAAAAAAGTTTTTTATTAAAGGAGTTAAAAACCTTTCTTTGTTCCAAATGCTAAAAAAAGTTCATTGTGAGGGCTTTAGTAAAAATTTTTAGATGTTTCCACACGAAAAAATTTAATTTACCCATCCAGACACGCTGATTTTCAAATATATGAAAATCCAGGGAAATTTCAAAGCCCGGTCAGGGAATTTGTCACAAAAATTTTTGGCATCGCTGCACAGCCAGCCAATATTTATTCTTGTTGTATAGAAATTTGTCATTCGTATTTTTTTCTTATAAATTTATTATTAATAATATAAACTGCGAAAAATATAAAGTAAACCGAACCAAACCCCATTTTTTTTGGAAATTTTTTAAATAAATTTATTCCTAAACGAAATGGTCAATTCAAAAATCTCTTTATTTGTAAAAATTGTTGATAAACATACAAGTATCAAATAGTGTCATATTCTTAAATCAATTTGGATTGCGATAAAGTTCGACTTAGTATAATATAAAATGAAAAAAAAACACATCGGTTTACTTAAATAAAGTTAACAAAACACAAATTTCAAACAAAATGCGTGTTAATTATCGAAAAGAGTAAAATACAATTTATAATATAATATTAACAGAACAAAAACATGATAAAAGCCATTCTAAAATACACACAATATTTAGACAGACAATTCAATCCCAAACAATTTTTTATGTGATATAGCGTCATTCATCCTCTTTTAATGTGCAAAAGTTTGCACGGCTCCCATTTCTTGTATGATTTTTTCAAAAATTTTTACATGACAAAATCACAGTCAATTATAGCCAAAAAAGTGATTTCTCAGTTTTTTAAATTTCTCTTTAGTTTCCGAGATATGATTTTAGAGAGTTCAAATCAGATGACCTACACAAGGTAAAACTCAGGTTTGGTCATAAAAAGGAAAATTTATGATGGCTTCTGCATGTAGAAAATTTAAATGAGCACTAATGACATTTGTAGACGGTTTAGTAGTCCTGATTGAATATATATCGGTGCTGTGCTAGCACTAGCACGACGAGTCTTATATGGGTTCGAGTCCCATTTTTCGGCATGGTTGTTTTGTAATCCAAAAGCAACTCTTTACGCAAAAACTTTGGCCAGATACACTGTTCGATTAGTCCTAGTATTATTGGAAAGGATTAGTAAAAATAAATGAATAATTTCTATCCCATTAAAACAATAGAGTATGCTACATCAACCTTAAAAACTGTTTTTTTTGTAAATATCTCCGAAACGAAAACTCCTACGAAGTTTTTGGTTATAACAGAAATTTTTGAGAAAAATGTGCTCTACTATACTCCGAAAACCGCATATTGATGCGATGCTCCTGTAAAAAGTATGGAATTTTTTTAATTTTCTAACTGTCAAAAAACTGTCATACTGTTACAGTATCGAACACTATTGGACCTGAGAATTTTATGAAAGTCGGTGTAACCGTTCAGTAGCTATCGTGTTATGGACAGACATACACACACACAGACAGACATCACGACGATATTGCTAGAATAGGTCAAAATACACCCAAAGAACACATTTAATTAGCTTCTCTAGCCATTGCTGCGCGGACTAGAAAAGTAAAAATAATTACAGGTAACGCTATCAAAAAGAGACATGACACCAACTTGGGACACTCATCGTAGAGCGTTTACGATGAGTGTCCTTTGTCCTTACCACTAACAGAGAAAGTTTTTATTATTTTATAAAACACTTTACAGATATTTTCAAATAGCACGATGCTATCGCGACGAGGGCGCTAGACCCGACAGACAACCGGAATTTACGCAACTTGACATTGAACTGTCATTTACGAACTTAGAAGCTATTTTAAAACTAGTTGAGGACTTACTGTATTACACCTTGAGTGATTTTGGAGTTGCAGTACCAAAGAAATTTGACAGGATGCCGTATGAAGTGGCGTTAGAAGAGTATGGGTGTGACAAGCCTGATGTTCGATTTGAATATAAGGTACGTGACAACATTTAGTCTACATAAAATTGCCGTTTGGTTGGAAAAGATTGGAGGAGGTTTCTTTTTCTATAAATTATATTTGACTTCTTTAAAATAAAAGCCGTCTGGAAAAGTTCGTCAAACTAGTTACACTTTAAAATAAAAAAAAAGGTTTTTTAATAAATAGTTTGTTCCAGATACTACAGGTCTATTCACTTGGTCTTAAAAACCCGGGTCTTTAGCACTGGATTAGGTCTTAGTAAAAACTGGTGTCTAATTTCCCTGAATTTTTCAAATTTCTACGAATCCTATCAAATATTTTTATTTTATTATCCTTTGATAAAAATCTTATTCTTTAAGGCCTGTACAGGAATATTTTGTAAAACAATATTTTTCTTATTTTTCATTTATTATTCTAGTTTTCAAAGGTTAGTTTAAGTGCCCTAGGGTATAAATTATACAACGGGGAGAGTAAGTGGCATTAGGGCAAGGCATAAATAAGAAAATTAAGATAACAAAAAGATTTTACCTGGATTAAACCAGGGACCTCCGTCTTGCTAGGATAAGGCTCTACCAACTGAGCTACCGAGGTGCTGATTAAAATTCGCTTATTCGGTCATTTGTAATTTTTCTTTGTTAGTATATGCTACCAACTCTATGTATTGTAGAATTTATACTCTAGGCACAGTGTAGTTTTTATACATATAACTAAAAAAGATAAAGATTATCTTGCATGGTCGGCTAATAAATATAAAATACGTTCGATTAATTAAATCATTATGATCTATCATTTCAACAGTTTAAATATTTGTATTTTAAATTTTTTTCTGCCTGTCCCGTATTTTTGTCTCTTTATTTAACTTCAACAGTCCCGATTTGACCTAAAACAGATCTGGCAACCCTAGACTAAATCAAGCAGGCGATTTTTGTGACAATGTTGCCATTTACTTTCAAACACATTTGTTAGCCACAGAAAAAAAAATAGCCGGTTACTAATTGTTTCATCTTACGTTTTTCACCTCGTAATTTATGAGATGAAACAAGTAACAGTACAGAATTAGTAACCAGCCAATTTTTTTCTGTGACTTAAAAAATATGTCTGAAAGTTAATGGCAACATTGTCCCCAAAGTCGGCTTGATTTAGTCATTCCGAAGCTCGAAAGATTTCTGCCCACGTACTCTGTTAGGACAAAAGCCCAAAGATCAATGGCAAGACAAATGTCACATGTAAAGCTTACAGATAAGGAATAAATGGATAAAAAATGAAACAAAAGTAAGGGATGTCAGAGGAGAAGTAGCAAGATTAAAATGGAAATTTGCCGGTCATTATATCGGACAGAAGGACGATCGATGGAACAAATGTATTGTAAACTGGAGAGCTTGGGAAAATAAAGGGGAAGACCTCAAATGAGATGAGCGGACGATTTGAAGAAACACGCGGGAACAAGATGGATGAACACGGCGACAGACAGAGAAGAGTGAAAGATATTGGGGGAGGCATATGTCCAAAGATAGATTGAAGAAGGCTAAATAGATAGATAGATAGACTCTGTTAGGAATCACTTTAAAGCATTTTCGCAGAGGAATAAGTAATTAGATATATACACAGTGCCCAGTGCCTAGGCCACTAAAACTAACCTTTGTGATTTTCAGTCTGGGTTGATATTGTTTGTTGGAGATTCCACATCTGGCACTTCTAATGACACGATATATGTCATGCACTCTCGATGGATGGATAAGTAGGAGTTTGGTAGAGTTAACAATGTATACCTGCTCTCTCCCCATATAACACGTTCGTGTTTTCGTGCTACCGGAAGCTTGAGAGCACGCACCTATACTAACAAAGGAAAATTACACGGTTTCCGAATAGGCGGATTTTAATCATAACCTTGGTAGCTCAGTTGGTTGAGCGTCAGCCTAGCAAGACGGAGGTCCCTGGCTCAAATCTAGGCTGAGGTAAAATCGATTCGTTAACTTATTTATTCCTTACCCTAATACCAGTAACTCTCTCCGTTGTATAAATTATTTTTTATTTTTGTTTTTTCCAAACTAGCTTTAAATACTTAAATGATGGGTATTTTAGCTAAAAAACTGCACGGGCCTTCTAAAACAAAATAAAAACTTAACATCAGACGTAAACGACTTTGGCGCATATCTATTGGAATTTCCAAAAGAGCTGGCAAATTTGAACAAAAATATGAAAGAACACATGGTTAAAGTGGCTAGTCAGTATCCAGGTAATTCCATGAGGAAGGAAGTGTTAGAATTTCACGGTTAAAAATTAAACAAATAACAATTACTTTCAAGAGAGATAATTTGAATTGGATAAATTATATCTTTTTATTTTTATTTTAAGTAAGTTTTTGGCCACTATAATCTACAGTCTAATCTATCTAATTTGCACGCATTAGCATTTTTTTGTAAGCATTTTATGCCTTATCGTGGATACTAGTCCTCTCTTTTCTTAATGCATTTGTATAAGTGAGAAACAGCATACCGCTTCATACCAGAAAATACTCCCCCTTTACCATTTGCTCCCACAGGGGGAGTATTAGTTTAGAGTGTGCTGTTTCTCACTTATGCATTAAGAAAAGGAGAAGACTAGTAACCACAATTAAGCATAAAATGCTCGCAAAAAACGGGGAAATTGTATGTTGTAAGATGATTAGAAAAAAGTTGGTCAGTTAGAGTATAAATACGGTTTATTTAATAACTTTTGATATAACTCTCTGACAGTTATCATAACAATCAGCATAGGTCAGCGAAAAAAACTTGTCTCAAAAATAATTAAATAACTACGTATAGGAAAGACGTAACAAGTAATTTGCGTAGGTTTGGTTAGAGAGTAACCCCAAGTCTTAGATTTAATCCTGACTTAAACTTTGTGTAAGACGTAACAATTAATTTGCTTAGGTTTGGTTAGAGAGTAACCCCAAGTCTTAGATTTAATCCTGATTTAAACTTGTGGTATTTTTTTTTGTTTGGTATTGTTTCACTTGTTTAACCCAAATATTTGTAATTTTATAAATTTGATTTGACCAGATAATTATTCTTATTGTTTCTTTAATTGTCAGCACAGCCTATTATTTTTATTTATTATATTGTGTTATAAGAAGTAAGGTCTCTATTTATGAGTTTATTTTTTTGTATTTTTTTTTCCTTCAGTACTTGTGTTAGTTGCTAAGTTTTGCTTTGTCCACAAACCAATTTGTAATGTTTTTATGATAATAAAGCACACGATATATCTATCTATCTATTAACTGCGACTAAGGTTTTTACTAACGCTCGTACTTCCTTAGTTAGACTTAATCTACACATGGATATCAATATTTTAGGTGCAAAGTTAGTCCAAAGCAAAGTCACATTCCAAGTTGATTGGGTACAAAAGTTAAGTCGACTATTGAGCCATGACGTGGCAAATGAGGTGTTTGAGAAATATGACATTGATAACGGCTCTGTTGTGTTTTTGGCATATGGAGAGAAAGACGACGCTGTAAGTTGCTGAAATAGTTTATTACCTATACTCCGAGGGATAAAATACTATATTTCCAAATAAGTGCGCAAAGTGTCACTTTTCTGCACGCGATTACAGTTGATCGACTGATGCGTAGTGAAAATAATTTTTCCGCAAGAGTTCGGAATACTATTTTTTCTTCGAGAGTGCGAAAATAAAAAAATTTAACTATTAGAAAGTTTTTTATAATAATAACTGCCTAACTATTGTTCAGCATCAATAATGTTAACAGTAAAACAGCAATTAGATGCATTCGAAGATTTATCGCTTAGTCTTACAACTTCTGCGTTTAAAGCGTATCTTTTTTATTTGAAATATCGTTGCCATGGAAATAAAGAATTACAACCTTGACATTCCAACTGCTTATGGAATATAATGAGCGTGTAAAGGTTTTGAAATAACACTTTTATGGGAAAAATCTTTAATATTTTTTGATAAAACTTTTGACAATTAGTAAAGAAGAGAATTCCTTAGCGCGCTTTTAGATCCTCAATAAAAAAAATAAATCTCAACTATTACTCTGCACCGCCTCCACAGAGTTAACGACTTCAGGAAATTTTAATTATTTTATAGTTCCCCTGTATATTAAATACTTTTCCCATAAAAGAGTTATTTCAAAACCCCTACGCGCTCATTATATGCCATACGCAGAGCTCCCTCTTAAGGTGCCGATTTTTTTTCTACTCGTGCAGAAACGTAGCATTTTTTAAACTAAAATCACTGTGGAAGACTGACACTTCTGCGCAGGCTCGTAGAAAAATACACTTTTGTCTCAATGTTTGAGAGCTATTTGCTATGTAAATGTTTTAGAGATCACTGTTAGGCAAAGTCAGACTGGAATACGTCAATTTTTTGGAAAGCGTCGGAACAATAATCAGAAAAAAAGGCTTTCATTTTCTTTGGTTAGTAGACTTTCCACTTTTTGAAATTGAAAAGGGAACTACTGAATTGAAGTCGGCTCACCATCCGTTCACTGCTCCACATCCGGATGATTTGGATCTGTTGGGAACGGACCCACTAAAGGTATAGTGTATATAATGTCTGGTACTGAGAAACAATAGACCTATTAAGATCACACTGAGGGGCACATAAACCAAATCAGGTTTGCTCATTCGATAGTTTTGGAGAGAAATTCTATAATTATTTGCATTAAGTTAAATTTGAGTCAAGGTCTCTTTCTGTTTTATAGCTTTAGAAAAAGGCTTTTGTTCGAATAGTTCAGCGCACCTTTTATAGACATTTAAACAAATGAGAGGTGTGGAAAAAGCAATATTTTTTTAATTTTCTTGAATTTTATTGTCTACATGTCTGGTTTTAAAACTCATTTTTAAAGCCGAAGAAATTTCCTTCCAAATGTCTACATTGACATCACTTTTAATATGATAGAAGATATAATAACATAACATAAGCCATATTTTATATAAAATATATTATGACAAACCAATTGTTCTCTCACTCACTTATTACTGCAGACTTAATTACATATATTTACTACCACACAAGCCATATTTTGACGTAAATTTTAATTTTTAAAAAGTATCCAGAGATCGTCTCTTTGTATAAGTAGGGTCGCGTACGGTTGATATACAATGTGTTATGGAATAACATGTTAATATTTAAGAAGAATGAACATCAACATTTTTTTTAAAAATCTTCTTTTTTTAATATCTGTTATACTCTGTATAGGTATTTGTGTGAGGTAAAATGTGAGATTCCAATAAAAGAATCGACCTTAAAATGACCTTCAAAATCATGGTCAAGATCAAGGTCATGGAATAGCCAGGAACTGTTCCTTACCTATTATATACGATACATTATTCTTCCTGAGTCAACATAACTGGCAAAAATTGTGTAACACTTAACCCTACCCTCTTAGGGCTAGTGCAATGTGTCTCACAAAATACAGATTCAAAAATCTGGCACGGCAGCTCTTAGTCGGTGAGCAGGTCGTCGGTTTAGAGAGGGTTGCTCTTAAAACCTAATAAATTTACTGGCAAGAAAGGGGCGCCAGCTAAGTATCACTCTTAGCAAAGGAGGTTCAGTATGTAATAAACTTTAGGAAAGGTTTATAAAGATTTATTCACTTAACTCCTACCTCTTTATAAATTTGTGCTACTTAACTAAATTATGTAAAATCTCACTATTTGCTACACAGCAGATATATCAATTTTTGGTTTTTAATATGAAATTTTATCCTCAAACAATCAGGTTGATATAAAGGGTAGTTGCACGAACCGGAAGGCAGGTTCTAAATACCTGAGGATATCACAAAATCTCAGGCCACAACCAGCTTCGCTGATTAAGTTTTCTGGGTTAGGTCAGGGTGCTTATGCGGTCTCGGTCAGGTTACATCATTTAGGACGAACACAATTCTTGTGAGGTTTTCTGAGTTCACCAGTTCATTTGGTAGCTTGGTGAAAATGCAGAGTGCCCAAAATGCATGTGATGTGTGTGTTTTGAAGCAGCAGGTGTTCGCACAACCCCTGAAAATCACTTAATCACTTGTAAAAATATTTTGATATATTTTTAGGTTAGAGCACAGGCTTACGACTTAGTATTAAATGGAAATGAGGCTGCTGGAGGCTCCATTCGAATACACGATCCGGCTTTACAGGAGTGTGTTTTAAAACTGCTACACATTGAACAGCATACATTGCAGCATATGATTGACATGCTGGGTAAGTCCTAAGGCCAATAGTAGGTATGAATGCTATAGTGTGAATTACCGTGCGTGTTAAAGTTTGACCTTCACCCTAAAAGGGTTCATTGGGGGGCTAGAAATAAATGGATGTCCAAATTTTTGGGCCACATCAAATTTTTTTAAGGCGGTTTTGTAAAGTGTCAGTGCTTGTCCGGCTTTATGATTTTTTTTTGGTCAAATAATTTTTTTCAAGGCGGTTTTTTAAAATGGCCTGCTTTTATATGGGGCTTTCCATGTCAACCGGGCCACATTTTGCGCTATAAAAATTTTGAAAGAATTAAATAGGATTCTGTCCGCCATCTTAAATTTTAAGATGGCGATAAATTTTGATCATGATCTGGAAAAAGAAATCAATTCTCACCAGGATGTTTTTTATTTCATCAAAATCGGTTTAGTAGTTATGAATTTATAAGCAAATAAATGCAAACATGATTGGCCAGGCAATCGTATAATATGCATTGTTTTGCATTTGGTTGAACCAAAAATATGACGTAGGCAATATGGCCGCGCGGCTGACCTATGAGAAAGCAGCATTGGAGTGACGTCACATGGGACGGCCTCTCGTTACGGGACCATTTTCAGGTCTACACGTATTTTATAGTAAATTTGTTTTCATCCATAAATATTTGCGCAATCATAAATCATTACGCGGCATAAATAATATAAACACCAAAGTGGCCAAATACGGGCGTAAATATTTTTTGAATTCCTTCGTTAATTTCTCGGAAAATCGTGATTGACGACCGATCAGCAAAATCGACGACGGCCATAATCTAAAAAAAATATAAAAAAATAACAAACATTAACTGCCGAACCTTTGCCGAGCAAAGAAATTATACTAAAAAAAATTTTCAAAAAATTTTAAACGAAAAAAAATTCAAATAAATGGATTTAAACTAAAAACGTCGTGAAAAAAAATTAAAATAAAAGCTTAACCTAAAAAAACCATAAGTGCGGCGTAAACTAACTTAACCTGAAATGGAAAGAGGACCTTTAATAGGAAGAGTTGAGGCGTTCGACCCTGCAAATGATAGTTGGGAAATCTACTGCGAACGAATGGATCAATATTTTGAGGCTAGATCCACCCTATTAACCTTGGTAGGGCGTTCAACTTACAAGTTGTTACGAGATTTGACGCACCCGATTTTGCCGGGCAAAAAGTCCTACCAAGAACTCAAAGATCTATTCAAAAAACAATTCAGCCCTCTAGTAAGTACGTGGCGAGAGCGAACAAAACTACAAATGGAAAAAACAAAATCAATCTGAAACTGTTTCAGAATGGTATGCCAGACTTAGAAGTCTCACCGTAAATTTTAATTATAAGGAAGACCGACTTGAATTCATTCTGAGAGAGAAGTTTGTAACAGGACTCAGAGAAGGATCAGTCCAGGATAGAATATGTGAAGAGGCTGATGACCAAACCCTAATTAAATGTGTAGAAATTGCCATGCAGAAAGAAGCATACGCTCTAGAAAAGCATAATTTAAGATGTAAACTACATGGGCAAATTTCCCAAAAGGACTCAAAAATTTTAAAAAACAGGGTCTTTCACTGGACATAAAAAGCACTATGCTGAAAAATGCCGGAGCTGTGGAAAAACACATGGAGGTAAATGTCGAAATAAAATTTCGGACTTCCATTGTCTTTATTTATTTTAAACCACGTCGTTTCGGTTAGTAGAGATGGGCGATATATCGATCACTGTGATTCAGTAACAGTGAAACAAAAATCACTGGCGCTACCGGTTATCGAAATTCTGCCCAAGCAGTTATTCAGTGATTGGTAAATATTATTACCGGTATCTGAGGAACGTCGCGTCTCACGACGTTGTCGTGTCTCTGGTCGCACCCGAACGCATATTTGGCAGTGAAATCGCGTTTCACGTTTCACCGTAATATACGAAAACGGTGATCAGGGACATTTTGGGTCGCGTATTTTACACTTTGTTACCGTTATTGTTATTACTGAGTCTGCGCATTAGCAGCTTCTCGCTCCTTTTTTGTTATGTACGGTAACGGCGCCCGGTCGAGGGGTCATCGGCACCCAAAAATTTTGTACAGCGTCCAACAGGACTTGGGTCCTGACGTGTACTGTTGGGTCCTGTTGAGTACTGTTGGGTACTGTCGTGTACTGTCGAGTACTGTTGGGTACTGTCGTGTATTGTCGAGTACTGTTGGGTCCTGTCGGTGTACTGTTGGGTACTGTCGAGTACTGTTGGGTCCTGTCGGTGTACTGTTGGGTCCTGTTGAGTACTGTCGTCGTGCCTTGGGGGGGTCCGACAGGGACAAAGCGCGCCCTCAAAAAACATGCGAGCAAAAAAAAAAGTCATCATCTTTGGGGAACCGCGCCGCGCTCACAAATCTTGCGACCAAAAAAAAAGGTCATCCTGGGGAAGGCCGATAGGGCCTTCGCGCGTCCTCACAACACTGGCGACTAAAAAAAAAAAAACAAAAAAAAAAGGGTCATCATCTTTGGGGACCCGCGCCGCGCTTAGCGCGCACTCAAATAACTTGCGACCAAAAAAAAAAAGGTCATCCTGTCTTTTTGCATCTACGCCACTGTTTCGGGTAAGAGGGTTGTGTCGAGTACTGTTGGATTCTATCGTGTACTGTTGCGTACTGTCGTGTACTGTTGGGTACTGTCGTGTACTGTCGAGTACTGTTGGGTCCTGTCGTGTACTGTTGGGTCCTGTCGTGTACTGTTGGGTACTGTCGTGTACTGTCGGGTACTGTTGGGTCCTGTCGTGTACTGTCGAGTACTGTTGGGTACTGTCGTGTACTGTCGAGTACTGTTGGGTCCTGTCGTGGTACTGTCGAGTACTGTCGTGTACTGTTGAGTACTGTTGGATCCTGTCGTGGTACTGTCGGGTACTGTTGTGAAATTTGTACAGTACTGTTGAAAGCTGATGACCCCTCGCGCCCGGTACTTACGGTGGCCGGCCGTTAATGTTACCGCTATTTTTTAAGGTTAGTTTTGTATTGTTTTGTTTAATGCAGTCGAATTTTTTACTATAATTCGGTAGTTTGGTTTGTAAAAAGCCATCTAATAAAAATAAATTAACAAATATCATGGGCGTGCCCAAGCCTTAGACTTTTTTACATATTTTCTACATATTTCATGATAAAACACAAAAAATAGCTTAAAATTTGACATCATCATTTCCGAAGAAAATACCGTTTTTATATTATAGTGTTTAGCTATTCGTCTTATGTTTTCTGAAATCCCGTGAACAGATGGAATGTTAATAACACCTAACGGATTATTTTGAGAATTTGGTACATTTAGTTTGTTTTTAATTTTAAATATCGTTGAGTTTACTAATTTCTCGGAATAACCATTCTGTTGTAAGTATTTTTAATGTTGTTAATTTCTGTGGTTAATTCTTCATTATTACTACAAATATTTACGGCTCTTAAATATAAACTTCTTATAACTCCTTGTTTTGTAGCAACAGAATGATTAGACTTAAAATTTAGGTACTGTTTCCGTGTGTGTTCCTATATACAGTGGTTTGAATGTTTCTCTCTAATCGTTTGACAAGAACATCCAAAAAAGGTAAGACCGATTCTTTTTCAATTTCCATGGTGCACTTGATTGTTGGTCGAATACCGTTTAAATGGTGTAGAAAATTCTGCAGTTCGTCATCATTTTCCGGCCATATAATAAATGTGTCATCCATGTATCGTAGCCATAGTTTTGGTTTGACTCTTGCTGTGTTGATCGCATGGTCCTCGAACCACTCCATGTAGAGGTTTGCTACCACTGGCGAAAGAGATGAACCCATTGGGAGCCCATCATTTTGCGCGTAAAACTTATCTTTCACTTGAAAGTAAGAGTTACGGAGATAGAGCTCCAAAAGATCCATCACCCCCTCCACCGATAGCGTTGTTCTCTTGTGAAGTGTATCATCAGTTTGTAATTTGTTTTTGATGATACTGAGTGACTCATTTATTGGCACGTTGGTGTAGAGACTTTCTACATCAAAACTTACAAATCTATCGCCGGGATCTAATTCGACACCTTTTAAAATCTCGACAAAATATTCCGAGTTTTTGACAAAAGATTCGGACTTACCCTGTAGTGGTTGAATTATGTCCCACAAAAACCTCGACAAAGTGCTGGTCGGTGAGTCCCTGGAGCTGGTAATTGGTCGCAGTGGTATATCCTTCTTATGGATCTTTGGTAATCCATAAAAATGTGGTGCCTTACTGTGGTGTGGAGTCAGGCGGGATCTAACAGCGTCCGGGATATTTTCAGCATACTTCTTCAAAGTCCTGTACATGCGTCCTTCTATGGTGGTGGGTGGATCTTTGGGTAGTTGCTTGTAGTCTCCTTTCTCCAGAACTTCTTGGATCTTTTTGTCATAAGTCTCGACATCCATAAACACCGTCGCGTTTCCTTTGTCGGCCGGTAAAATCTTGCTTGATTTGTCAGCCTGCAGGTTCTTGATTGCCCGTTGTTCTTGACTGGTGATGTTTGTCTTTTGTTGCTTGTTTCTGTCCAACGTTGTTCTTACTTTATGGCGAAACTCATCAGCTTCGGTTTGAAGTAGACTAACGGTCTTTATTGCCGCAATAATTTCCAGTGTTGGTGTCTGTGCCGGTGCAATGGCGAACTTAAGTCCCTTACTGAGTACCAATTCTTCGTTGTTGCTCAGAGTCCTTTTGGAGATGTTCACTATAGCGCTTGGTGTTGTTGAGTCTGTTCTATCTTGAGTACGTGTCTGTAGTTTCTTAAGCTTTTCTCGGTGAGTTGATCTTATCTTTCTCTGTTGCACGTACTGTCAATTTTACTCAGTATCGGTTCGTAGTCTTCCTCCCATGTGTATCGTCTAATTTCGTTAAAACGCTCCTCCATGTCGGCATTGAAGTTGGCTTTTCTCCATCGATGGTAACTGATTTGGGATCGGATTAGTGCTTGGCTGGTCCTCTCTAAGATCTTCTGCGTTCTCACTACCGGAAAGTTGGCTTTTAGACGGAAGCCAACCGGAATGACATCACTGTCGCGAGCCTCGCACAAGAATGAAATGTGTTCTTCTTCCTTTATCACTTTAATTTTGGTCTTCTCGTAGCCTCTGAATAGATTGTTGATTCCGGGTCCGTACCGTTCTTCAAGACTTTCTTTGAAACTCGTAGACAATGATTGTGTAGAAATAAAATTTCGGACTTCCATTGTCTTTGTTTATTTTAAACCACGACGTTTGGGTTAGTAAGTATCTCTAACCGTTATCAAGTGTAAACTAAACAATCTAGTCTCTAGGCTACTACTTTACTACTTGGTGTGCAGTCAGGTGTGACGGCCCACCCCCTTTTTAATCCTAAGACGCCTGTTTTCCTTAAGGAGTGGTTTCTATATGTTTGGTATGTCCGTGCTTGGTTGACTGAAAACTTCTTTATTCTGCATTATAAACGCAGCTTCAATAAACTTTGGTTTGCGCCAATGCGACTCCTTATGTAAAACTTTAGCTTCTGACCAATAAATCCTGTGATTATTTGACCATGCATGATTTGCTAAACCGGATTTTTCAATATCCCCTAATTGGGTACTTTTTAGATGTTCATTTAGTCTAACCTGAAGAGGGCGTTTTGTTTCACCTACATATGATTTACCACACTCACACGGGATTTGGTAAATACATTCCTTATTATTTGAGGGATTGTTTTTGTGTTAGTTACAAAACTTCTTATCGTATTTTCCGAAGAAAATACTGTTTTTATATTATAGTGTTTAGCAATTCGTCTTATGTTTTGTGAAATCCCTTGAACATATGGAATGTTAATAACATAATTAACATTCCAGCCTAGAGACTAGATTGTTTAGTTTACACTTGATAACGGTTAGAGATACTTACTAACCGAAACTTCGTGGTTTAAAATAAATAAAGACAATGGAAGTCCGAAATTCTATTTCTACACAATCATTGTCTACGAGTTTCAAACAAAGAGGTAAATATCGTTATGCAAACTCAAAATGCAAGCGGTGTCATGTCACCGGTCACCTGGAGTCAGTGTGCAAAAACAAGCAAAAAAGTGAGCTAAAAAGGCACCACTTCTTAGAGACTGTAAATACAAATAATTCCAATGTAGAAATGAGTAATTTTTATGACATATTTTCACTACGGGGTGATACAAAAGAAAATTATTTTAAACTTCCAGTATGTATTCAAGAGAAAATGTATCAAATGAATGTAGATACAGGAGCTAGTATAACAGTTTTAAACTTAGATTTTTTTTTAAAGAATTTGATAATTTTAAATTAGAAAATGATGACATAGTTTTAAGAAGTTATACTGGCAACTTAATAAAACCTGTTGGCTATTTTAATATTAATTGTACAGTTAAAGGTGTGACAGGTTTTATGTGGTTTAATCAGTCACTTTCTACAAGTTTTTTCAAATAAATTGGGTTGTTATAAATTTGGTCAAATTTCTCTAAAACTCAAAGAAAATTCTAAACCTGTTTTCTTAAAACATAGGCCTGTTCCTTTAGCATACAAAGAACAGATAGAAAAACAGTTGAAAATTATGGTAAAGGAGGGTGTGTTAAAACCAGTGACAACTTCGGAATATGCAACCCCGATTGTACCGGTTAAAAAAGCTGATAAAACAATCAGAATTGTTGGAGATTTTAAGAGCACACTAAACTGTCAATTTGACAGGTGCGAGCAATATCCCTTACCGCGTATAGCAGACTTGTTTGTTCAATTAAGCGGGTCATAAATCTTCTCAAAATTAGATTTAACAAGAGCATATGCACAGTTGCCACTTGACGAATATTCTCAAAAAATAACCACAATGACCACCCACATCGGTCTTTTTTCCAATTTTCGGCTTCCATTTGGTGTTATAGTCCAAATTATACGCATTTGTAATGACGTCATTTTTGTTTATCTTTGTTTAGTATATTATAAACAGCGGTGACAATAAACTTTTAAAAAAAGTAGTGTCTATGATTTAAATAGGTAGGTAATTGGTTATGTGAAGTATATGTCACTGTCAATCAAAAAACATTGATTGGCAAAAATATCTACGCCATACGTTTTTTTCTCACCTGGTGACGTCTTTACAAATGCGTATAATTTAGACTATACACCTGCATCATCCATCTTTCAAAGAACCATTGAACAACTTCAAGGGTTTAAACTGTGTGGTAAATTTTAGTGATGTTGTCTGCGTGGGAGGAACTGATTTAAACGACCATATTTGACCAATTTAGAGCTGTTTTGACCAGACTGGATGAGGTAGGGTTGACTGTACGTCCAGAAAAGTGTGAATTTTTTAAAGAAAGCCTGGAGTACCTGGGGCATCGTATCTCAGCGAGTGGCCTACAAAAAAGTAGTACCAAAGTTGATGCAATATTGAATGCGCAAGCGCCAACGACAATTACTCAGGTCAGGTCATTTACTGGTTTATGCCAATATTATTTATCGCAAGTCCAATCTACAAATTGTTAACAAAAGAGTCTGGGACAAACCTGTCAAAACATGCAAAAGTCGACTGGAATCAAAATTGCCAACAGGCATTTGAGACAGCAAAAAAATTAATATCTCAAGACATTACTTTAGCCCATTATGATCCAAAAAAACCCATAATAATGGTGACTGACGCAAGCCAAGATGGTATTTCAGCCATCTTATATCACAAGGGAAAGACCCATAGCCTGCGCTTCTAGGACATACTCAGTTCATGATAAAAACATGGCAACCTTGGACAAAGAAGCTTGTGGGATCATTTTTGGTTTAAAATACTTTGAACAGTATCTTTTCAATTCACCATACGCACAGACCACAGACCTGTGGTGGGTCTGTTTGGCGAAAACAAGGGTATACCCCAGAGAAAAAGAGATAGACTACAGGATGGGCTTTAAACATGTCAGGGTTTGACTACAAAATAGAATACATAAGAGGAAAAGAAAACTATTTTGCTGATTGCTTGTCAAGGTTACCAGACGCCTTAACAGATAAAAACATTGGAGTTATAGAAGAGAATTACTTAAATTTTGCAGCAACCACCAGAAAATGGCCGGTGGATAACAAAAAAGTGGCAGAAGAGACAAAGAACTGGCCAAGCAAATGTACAATCGATAATGAAAGGTCATATTTTCCAAAAAGGGATGAATTTATACATCGAAAACAGTTGTGTAATGTGAGGTCATCGAATCTGCATACCAGAATCACTAAGACATGATATGCTACATGAACTGCACACTGGTAAAAACTAAATCAACTGAAAGACTTCATGTGGTGGCCTGGTATTGACAGTGACATAGAGATTAAAATCAAAAGTTGTTTACCATGTCTAAAAAACAAAGATGACCCACGAAAATCAATACATCCATCCAGCTGCCAAAGAAGTTTTTGAGTGAGTACATATCGACCTTTTGGAATTAGAAAAAGGAAGAAATTATCATCATAATTACTGATGTATACAGCAAGTGGCCTGAAATACACTTTGTAAGATCAACAACAAGCAAAGAAATAGAATTTGCCTTGAAAAAGACATTCGCAACGTTTGGATTGCCTGTTTCAGTCTGCAGTGACAACGGAGTACAGTTCGTATCAGAGAGCACAACATCATTTTTTTCAAAGAATGGCATTAAACACATAACTATTCAACAAGCTGAGAACTCAGTGAAAACTTTTAAGAAAAAAATTTACACAGCTTTGATGGACCCAATAAACCTAGGAGTACCTTTAGATGTACTATAATATCGAGATTTTTACTGGCATATAGAAACACAATACATTGCACCACCTAGGCAACGCCTGCAGAATTAATGTTTGGAAGGAAATTGCGAACAAGATTAGAACTTCTAAGACACCAGCCAGAAAAATCTGAAATTACTAATTTAAGAGAAAACGTACAGACTGAGGTAGCTAGGGTAAAAGAAAAACATACAAAGGAAAGGAGAAAATGTAATTTTAAAGAGTGAGATGAGGTTGTCGTTCGGGACTATAGAACTGTCAACAAAAAAAAGTGGATAGAAGCAATTATAATAAAGAGAGTGGGTAAAGGAGTGTATTTATGCCGTTTGCCTGCAGAACCATTGTGGAAAAGACACTTGAACCAGATAAATAAGAGGTTTACAGAAATATCTGTCACCAAAAACGCAAAAACATGAGTAAGTCACAAATGAGCACTCCGTACACAGGCACACTCTCGTGTATAAAGTTGGACGCACCCTGGAGACACAGGAAGACAATGTAGAGATAGGTTCAGAACATTCTAGAAGCCCAATATCAGAGTTGCTAGGATTTGAAAGCCCAGTATCGGAGTTGCTAGGTTTTAATTATAGCTCAGAAGGTCAGAGGTGGCAGGGAATAGGAGCTATGGTGAAGAGCAAGAAGAAGACCAGGTGAGTCAGAAAGATGAAACCAGTTTTGAAAACCCAGACAACTCAAGGATAGAAGAAATGACTTTCACCACTCCAAACACAAGTCTGGCGGAACCCAGCACATCCTTCTCGAATAACAAGAAGGTTACAATACAAAACAAAGCAGATACAAACCCTAAAATTGGGGTAAACACGAAAAAGGCTTTCACAGCTTTGGTGTGCAAGGAATCATCAGTTCAGGTAAAAGGACAGCCTAAGACTCACAAGAGCCAAAGTAAGAAAATAAATACTGACCTGTCAGAGGACCGAAGATCTACCCGTAGTCTGGCTAGAATGATACAAAATAGACCTTCCCAGTCCTGTCACACATCAATGATTTTAAACTGTTTGTTGGTCTCAAAGTATGTGTGTAATTGTATGTGTCTACATAGTCATAGTTAATGCGTATAGAATTGTAAGGGTAATTCTTGTGGAGCGTGACAATTTTATAGGGACTTAAGTATAGTGAACTTTAAGAGAAGTGGTGAAAAACAGTCTTAGTGCGAAGGGATGTAGTGTTTGCATATTAGTGAAACGAAAAAAACACGCGAATTTAAATTTCCCGCGCCGTGACAAAGTGCTAATGGCGCGCGGCTAACCTCTGAGAAAGTAGCATTGGAGTGATGTCACATGGGACGGCCTCTCGTTACGGGACCATTTTCGGGTCTAAATATTTGTGCAATCATAAATCATTACGCGGCATAAATAATATAAACACCAAAATAAGCAAACTAAATTTTAATTTCAAATAACCATAGCAGCTTATGTAAAGTTAGCGCTAAACAAATACTACAATTCATTAAATACATTGTAGCATAAATACATGTTCAAAGAATCAAAAAATGAAGCCCTCATAGCTGGCTTTGAAAAGAATGGCAAATTTAAATTCGCGGAAGCAAATTTTTAGGTGCGCAGGCGTGTGTCTTGTCATATAGACACACAGCTGCAGTGTGGTTCGAGGCCATGTTTGTTGCTTATTTACATTTTGCGGTGTTTTGTGTTTGTCGTGTAAAATTATGTTTTTTTTCTGTAAAAAATGGGATATAATTCACGTAAAACATATGCGGTTTGTGAAAAAATGTCCGGGAGAAGTAAGGGAGTGCGATTCCATTACTTGAATTTTTCTTCACAATTTGTTAATAAAGTTAACAGTGGTTTGTAAATGCCATTAAACACTCTTCGTGGTGTAAAAAATAAATCTGAACAATTAGTTTAAAAAAAACTACAATTTTAATCCAGAATTTGGTAAATTTTCACCCAATCAACTAGTTTTTAGAAAAAAATAATAGACATAACCCTAAACTTTTGACAATTGTCAAATAAAGTGACGTATCGGATTATGTTCCAAAATCATCAAAACTAACGCATGCGCATTAACCGAAATCCTGTCTACGCGAAAAAGGAACATTAAGAATTAAATAGGGGTCCTGGCTTCAAGTACCGCGTGTGAGAATGCATGGGTATGCCCCATATTGATGCTCTAACGTATTTGGCGCTAAAGCTTCGTAAATTTATCTAGGACCAGAGGCGTAGCTAGAAGTCATGGGCCCCGCGGCAAACATTTTTTGGGGGCCCTTATAACTCAATAAGACACAGTGTGCCTGAAGTATAGGTTACATAAAAATGGTTCCAAAAACTAATTGCACATTTTGAATATGGACTCTTTCCTGACTTCAGAGCCATATTCATATGAATCCTAGCTGATCCTATTCTCGAAATTTTGTCAATTTTTTGCTTTTAGCTCACACTACTACTATAATATAGTAGTGTGAGCTATGGTGATCCTAATTTTTTAGAGAAAAAAAAAGTTGCTCCGATTTAAAAATTTTTTATATATCTTTGCGTTTCAGATGATTTTGAAACTTTTTTGTTGCGATGTCTGTATGTCTGTCTGTCTGTAACGACCAACGCGCATAACTCAAAAACGGCTTGCCCGATTTTAATGAAATTTGGTACCCAGGCTGGGTTTTGGGTCGAGATGGTCCCATTTAAAAATGAACAAAATCCACCGAACACAACCAAATAAAAGGGTGGGGGTAGATTTCAAAAATTAGAGTTTATGTAAAAATATAGAGTGTGTGATATCAAACGAAAGGTAATTGAGTCTGGAGTTAAACAAAATACATTTTAGTTTATTTTAAAAAAAAGGGTGGGGGTAAATTTCAAAAATTAGTGTTTAAGTGGAAATATGGCGTGTGTGATATCAAACGAAAGCTAATTGAGTCTGGAGTTGAGTCTGGAGTTAAACAAAATACATTTTAGTTTTTAAAAAAGGGTGTGGGTAGATTTGAAAAATTAGAGTTTAAGTCAAAACATGGCTTGTGTGGTATCAAACGAAAGGTAATTGAGTCTGGAGTTCAATAAAATATACTTCAGTTTTTAGTTATATTAGCTTTCACGTAGATACACTATAACTATAGTATCAAGTGTGAGCTTAGGTGCCCATAGATTGGC
Organism: Aspidapion aeneum; assembly: GCA_963576565.1. Taxonomy (NCBI): domain Eukaryota; kingdom Metazoa; phylum Arthropoda; class Insecta; order Coleoptera; family Brentidae; genus Aspidapion; species Aspidapion aeneum. The sequence continues at coordinate 26,348,611 of OY755041.1, read as the reverse complement.
AGAGTATTTTTCTAGTTAGTCTAGGCGCTGGCTCCTGTCACGTGTGAGCTAATATGTGCGCTCAGTTTGACTGCGGGGCTTTGTTAAGCACCCATAGCAGTATCAAAAAGTTTGGTCACGTGGTCGAACTCATGGTCGTTTGGCCGCCATCTTTAAGAATGGCCGCCAAATTAAAAGATTTTTTGTTTAAGCGTATCTCCCTACTCAGTCTTCCGATTTTAATTTCTTAAAGCTTGTTTTACTCCTTTTTGAAAGGCAAACAAATTTAGTCATAAGACATTTTTTGATAAATTACGTAGTTTTTAAAATATACCAAGATTATTACTATTTCCGCTCGCAAACTAGTTAAAGTAATACCCATCCTCATTTTATTGTAGCTACAATACATAGAAGCCTTTAAACCATTCACACAAGAGGATAATGACTATATTTTTTTAAAGTTCGTTGGATGGTACCCCTAAAGACTGCCTTAAAGAGGGTGGTTTCTGAAACTGTTCACAATATTATAGAAAAAGTGAATTTGCAGCGAAACGATGCATCCTAGCGAAAAACGTTAAGAATAATTTTTTATAGTACTTTTAATTTCGCTTCTTTAGGTCCTAGCTTTGATGGTAAGCTGTACAAGCCACCTAAAATATTCAATTTTGTAAAAATTCCATGTTTTCGCTTCAAAATCGATTCCTTTCTTAAAAATTATAAAAGATACGACAATGATCAAAAGAAGCGGAATTAAAAGTACTCTAAAAAATTATTCTTAACGTTTTTCACTAGGATGCATCGTTTCGCTTCAAATTCACTTTTTGTATAATTTTGTGAACAGTTTTAGAAACTACCCTCTTTAAGTCATTCTTTAGGGGTACCATCCATCGCACTTTAAAAACATAAAGTCAATAGCGTCTTCTGTGAAAGGTTTAAAGCCTTCTATGTAACAAAAAAACCAAATGTCAATAATATTGTAGCTAGAATAAAATAAGCATGGGTATTATTTTAATTCTTTTGCGAGCGGAAATACTAATAATCGTGGTATATCTCAAAAACTACTTGATTTATTAAAAAATGTGTAATTACAAAATTTATTTGCCTTTAAAAAAGGAGTATAATAAGCTTTAAAAAGTTAAAATCGGATGACTGGATAGGGAGATACGGGTAAACAAAAAAATCTATCAATTTGACGGCCATTTTAAAAGATGGCGGCCAAACGACCATGAGTTCGACCACGTGACCAAACTTTTTTTATACACCTATGGGTGCTTAACAATGCTCCGCAGTCAAACTGCGCGCACATATTAGGTCACACGTGACAGGAGCCAGCGCCTAGACTAACTAGAAAAACTGCAGAAAATTGATAAAATTTCGAGAAGAGGATCAGCTAGGATTTATATGAATATCGCTCTGAAGTCAGGAAAGAGTCCATATTCAAAATGTGCAATTAGTTTTTGGAACCATTTTTATGTAACCTATACTTCGTTCAGGCACACTGTGAAGAATATAAAATGCTTGCCAACAAAAATTTGTCTTTTGCCATAATAACAAAATAAAATCTCTTTTTCTTGCTTTTTAATTTGCCAAATCATTCCTTTCATCATCGCTTTGCTACATATTTTAATGCTTTAAAGCAAGCTATTTTATAAACCTTGTGAATATTTTTTCGTTGTTTTTAACTTTTAAGTTTGAACTCTAAACTTAAGAACCAGATAAAAATAAAATGCGGTGCAGGCGAAAATTTTAATAAAAGTTACGTAATTTTTGTAAAAAAAATTAAAAAATGTTGATTAGTTAAAATTTAAGTTAAATATTGGCCGGCGGAAATTTTGTAGACAAACATTTTGTAGAAAGTACATTTAGTAGAAACACAGAACATTTGGTAGACAAACATTTGATAGAAAATATTACATATGGTAGAAACGACATTTGGTAGAAAAACATTTAGTAGAAAAACATTTAATAAAAAATAGATTTGGTAGAAAAACATTTTAAAGAAAATACATTTGGTAGAAAAAGATTGAGTAGAAAAACTAATTGTTTTTTTTTATAAAATGAAGAATTAGGTTCAATTAGATTTATAATTAGTTTATTTTCGTTAGTTATGTTACTTTACCTTTTTCTTAGGTTAGTTTAGTTTACTTTCGTTCGTTAAGTTTGTTTGGTTTGGCTAGGTTACGTTAGGTTCGGTCTGTTTTGTTTGGTTCAGGTTAGGATAGGTTGGGTTGGGTTCGATGGGGTTAGGTCAGTTAAAGTTAGGTTAGGTTAGTTTCAGGTTAGGTTAGATTAATTTAGTTCAGTCTGCTGTTAGGTTGGGTTAGGACAGGTTAGTTATGAAATATTTTTCTACCAAATGTACTTTCTACCAATTGTTGCTCTGCGAAATGCATTTTCCATCAAATGTTCTTCTACCAAATGTGTTTTCTATGAAATGACTTTTCACTAAATGTATTATTTACCAAATGTGTTTTCTATGAAATGTTTTTGTATCAAATGTTTTTCTACCAAATGTTTTTTCTACTAAATGTGTTTTGTATGAATTGTTATTTGTATGAAATGTTTTTCTACCAAATGTATGTTCTACCAATTTTATTCCACCTTCCACCGTCTTTCTACCAAATTTCGGCCACTAATGAAAAATTCCTTAAAAAACAAAATAAGAACTGTTATGCATAAAATTTAAGCAAAGTCTATTTTATAGCATTTCAAAATAAAGTGATATATAAACCTCTGTAAAAAAATATTATTTTTGGCTCCAAACTGTTTGACGCTGAACAGTCCCTATTCCCCGTAGATAATCACGTCCGTTATAGTTATTGAACACAAGAGCGTGACAGGTCGCTACTTTAACACTCTATTACAAGGTGACAATACTCTGCTATTTTAAAAAACTCAAAGCGAAAGGTAGTACTAGCTCTTCGAGCTTAGACCTAAATTCCTGATGCATGCAGTGCTACGAACTGATAGTATTTCATTTTATTAGGATCCGGTTGCCCTCCCCACGGCGGAATAGCATTTGGTTTAGACCGTCTACTGTCAGTATTATTAAACACGACCAGCATTAGAGATGTAATTGCATTTCCGAAAACATTTGAAGGCAAAGACCCAATCAGTCAAGCTCCCGCAGAAGTCCCAGAAGAAACTTTGAGGATTTATCACATTAGGCCCACTGAAAATCCTAAGAAATAAGTTTTTTAAATGTTTGTGAAATATTATTATAGATCTTTGAATATTTGACAGTGTAATCTGCCCATCTTTTAGTGTGAGCTTTCGGATGTATCGCTGCTATGATTGCAGCATATATTCGACCGGATTGCCTCGATCACGATTTGTCGCGAGCTTGTGGGTTCAGGTCCCACTTAACGCATGGTTGTGTTGTTATGTCTAAAAGGCTATTTTTCTACGTAAAAACTTTTACAAAAACTGATCCTAGAATGGATGGAAAAGTCCCATTATAAAATTTAAAAAAAAAGCCCATTTCTTATATTAAAATGTGTTACAAAAGATAGACTGTTACTGTCAAATATTTAAAATGGTTTATTGCACAGGCGCGCGACTTGTTATTGTGAAATTTTACTTCTTTCACTTAAAGTGCAAGAATGAAAAGGGGAACTTAAATAACATTAGATTTTTTTGTTGGCTTGTATTAATCGTGCATGAAGCTATGAAGAAGATTAAAAAATCTGGTTACAATTTTAAAAGCAGATAGATGTAGTGTTAAAAGATAGTAATATTGTAGATTTAAGTATTACGAATTGAATAAATCAATTTAAGTATTGTTACGTATTAACTTATTAGAGTCCCACTGTCACTTTTAACATTTTGTACGTTTTTAATAAATCTATTTTGCTTTGATTTTGCATAATTATTACCACAACATAATAATAAAATTTCTTTATTACGAGGTAGTTTGTTGCAGTTGTAACTAGCGAATAGCTGCAATTCAATTGTTTATGACAGGCATTCTCATAAACTGGCTTAAAATCTTTACGTTTTGAAAACGTTAAACGAAGCGCACAGCACCCTTCTCGCACGGCATTTGCGCTGACCGACCGAATTTGGTATTCACGTTGGTAAACGCCTCCTTGGGATGGAATTCGCTAAGCAAATAATGGCATCCTTACAATTGCTGGTCTGTTGACATTTGTGAGATTACATACATTAGAGATTTTTTTCACCCAATTTTTTATTTTTCTCAAAATTGCAGCGATAACTATAGAACATTAAAACGTGCGTTTAATGTCGCGCCGTGTAAAACCCCAAAACGAATACAAAGAATGCAACGTTTTCATACAAAAATTACCTCCAAAAAATTATTTGCATTCTGTTTTTAAATTTAAGTCTGGGTGAGCTCTGAAGTCTGCAAATAAAATGAAGGGAAATAAAATAATTTCTGTGAAATAGACCAAACCTAACTCCGTGGATCCACCAGTGCAGTTGCACTAGTTATTAAAACAAAAATAATTAGTGGTTTTAGGTAGATTTTCTAAGACGGCCTTAAAATAACGGACATATGGCAACCCTACCATTTCCCTATGTTAAAGAAACCAGAATGTACTGGGATCCCCACACCAAAACACACTGCAATTTGCACTCAAGATAAACATTCGTAATTTGAACAGGCAAAATCTTAATACACAATGCGATAGGTCAGGCATTGTATAACTTGACTAATCGGCAAAATTGCAGTTTTTTGGTAATCTCGACTGCATGATATCGCTTTTCAATAAGTGGCAGCAGCAAAACAAAATGTTATAAAAATCCAATTTTTTATAAAATCATATTTTTACTCGGCCACTGCCAATAAAAAAACTTATTTTCAGAAAAAGAATTTATTCGTCTTTCGAAAATTTATCCAAAAATACAATAAATAAATAACAATCAGCTCTAAAATATACCGACTTTCCTAACCGTGAATGTAGATAATACACATTTAAAAAGAGGCAAATTATTTTATAAAATTTTTTCTCTCTTTCCCTCTATAGATTTAAACAGTGCGGACGTTGGATGGATCCCTCTCCCGTCTAAGTATTGAGCGGATTATATAACACAAGTAACATCAGAAAGAGAGATAATAAAAGTTAATAGACTTTTATAAAAAAACTTGCCTTAAAACAATAATACTAAACAAAAAAAAAACAAATCTAAATATACAGAAACAAATGGGTCTATGTACGATAGTTAAGTAAGAAATGACCACCTTCACTCTAGAACGACTTTTAACTTATTAAAATCTGACAACTTTTGCTCTTGTCATTAAGCACAATATTAAACACACAAATTGATTTAGTACGCCTGAAAAATCGTTAAGTGAAGCTAGCCAAGCAATCAAACTACTAAAATCCACGCGAAAGCGGATACATAGATAATATTATGTTAAGCAATAAATCAATGATTAACCTTATATTAACTGGTACCCTTTTAAATTTGTGATTTCATAACATTATTGTTTTAGTCAATGCTAAACATTTCTGAGAAATTGGTGCATTTTCTATTTACAGCATACTTACATTATCGTTATGCCTACGATGGGTGCAAGTCTAGAAACGTCAATTTTTTTTAAATAGGATGTTTTAAATTAGTTTGCCGTCTTAAAGAAAAAACATACTTAAGCGTCATGGCTTTTATATTACTTAGGGTATAATGCGTGAGCCTTCGATCCTGTGGCATAAAAACCTTTGATGCAAATCAGCTGTTGCTACTGATTTAACCTTAACCCGCGGAAATAATAATTTCAGTAATTTAACGCGTTAATCTGAACCTGTTAAACGTAGGCTGTATTGGCACTTATCGATGTTCTTTCTTATGACGGTAGACATTGTTTACATAGAATCGCAACCGAATATTAGTAACAATTAACGCTACCTCTATTTTTCATGTAATCATTTTTAAAAACCAGTTTCTACGATTACCTTTTAAAGACGCTAAAGAACGATAGCATTGTTTTTTTCATGAATAAAAAATTTTTGTTTGTAATATTTAACATTCTGAACTGTCAGCACTTATGCAATATTTTTTTTACATTTAAATATATTACACATAGACAGCACCATCATGTACAAAAAATGTACAAAACATTCTTAAAAACTAAGATTAATTTATTTTTAAAAAATGATTCAAAGGGGTAAAATTTTGGTATAAATCAACAATCCATCTTGTCTCACATCTCTTCATTCAAACTTTTGCAAATTGAACGCCATACAGGAGCAGTTTACCACCGCGCGACAGTTTTTCTTCATCATCATCCCACGCTTTTTAAAAACATCGAATTTACATTAAAGGCGAAAAAATATTTAACACGTGTTTTTTTCTTATTGCCAAAAATGTACCAACAAAAAATAAGTTAAACCATCAAATAATTTAGCCGAACTGGCGAACATATTCATATGTACTGACGACAAACAGCTCTCTGACATCACATTGGTGCTTCCCGATTTTTTTGAGTTTTTAATCGGCAAATTGTTCGATAAATCTGGCTGCAGCCTGCGACAAAGTCTTTATCAAAGGCCCTTGGGACCTTGTTAACTTTTATCTAGCCATAACTGATACTGGCCTACAGTTCTAACAAATTTACGACCCAAGCTATCTGTCCATGAATTCCAATCCCAGAAAATGGTAAAAATCTTCAAATTAATTAAATTTAGATAACGGTAAATCGCGTTTCCCCAATTACTGTTGTTCTATGTGTTTTGTTTTATTCCGTTTTCGGCCAAAAGACATATCAACTCCCTATCAATCAAGACGCCTAAAAGGGAAATTTTCATAAAATAAATGAAATATTCTTAGAAGTAAATAAATAATAATACAGAAGGGTCACTTCATATGCGATCCAACGCTCTCTAAGAAAGTTGACCATTACAGATCATGTGGTCTTGACAATACACATTTAGCGTCAAAAACATACAAAAAATATTTGTCTTAAACCACGCGTGAACTATTTCAAACGAAACAAAATAGATTAAAAAAAAAAGATTTTACGTAAAGGTAAAATTTACTTTTTCAATCATTTTGTGTTGCCATTTGTTTTTGTTTAAATCTGTAACTTTTGTTACGTTAGATATTTCACGCCCGTTTAAATTGTGGTATTGTCTTAAAATTGCCTGTCTTACCTACAGGGCGTTGGCCGTTAATTCAATCTTGAGAGTATTTAAAGCCTGCTGGCATCGTCTAAGAGGTTCTTCAATTCTTTCAAGTGTTGAGATTTGCTGCCGGTTGCCGTACTGGCCGAGACTGGTCTGCCGACGTAACTGTAACAAACGAAGATGTTTATTTGATAATTAAGATTTTGGAAAATGGATATTACACGTACTCGTATATTTTTAAAATGCATACTACAAGTTACGCTAAAGTATGTTTCATAATTTTTGTAAAAAATAAGACATTTCAACAACATACATATGTCTATCATCACGCTAAATTAAAAGGATAGTTTATAGTGTAAGATACTGTAAAGCAACTATGATAAAAAAATACCAATATCCATGAAATATTAGGAAAGATTCACCTTTATATACCTACATTTTAAGATACGCTATTTTCTGGACGAATGAAAAATATCTGAAATCATTTTGAAGATGAGATTCAAAGACATTTTGACATTAAACCTTTGGTGCCTTTTCATAAAAATAATGGCGGACTTTTGTGAAATTTATTTTAAACACGACGTTTCGGTTAGTATCTCTCTAACCGTTTTAAGGTGTAAACAATCCAGTCTACAGGCTACTACTTTGACTACTTGATGTATGTAATCAAGTGTCACGGTCCGCCCGCTCCCCCTTAATCCTAAGAAGCTTGTTTTTATGAAGAGTTGTGATGCGACTTCTTATGCCTTAGACCATAGAAACCTGTCTGATTTTACAATATTCCCTAATTGCGAACTTTTTTTTATGTTCGATTAGCCTAGCCTGAAGTTTATTCTAAATATAATTCACCATATTTATTTACGCGATTTGCTAAATACATTCCTTATTATTCAAGGAATTTTCTGGTTTTGTCTTAGTTACGAAACTCTCTTCTTATCGTGTTTCCCGGTGAGAATACTGTTAACATTGTAGTGTGAGACCCCTTGAACCTATGAAATGTTAATAATACCCAACCCCAATTCCTATTATTGTTGTAGATTTCTGCGGTTAATTCTTCCTTATTTATTTATTGGTTAGCTACAGCGAATTATAGATACTTGGGACTGGACTACCCAGCAACATAATAAACAAATCCGAGACACCAACCAAATCCATGTTGGTGCTCCACGCTGCTGGGAATCCACTCTTAACTTGCAGTCCTAGCCTTTAGAATACCAAAAAATTATTATTAATATCTATTGCATATAAATATAACAAAGCAATCACCAAGAAATCCCGCGAGGGAGCTACAGTCGAGCCAAAAACCTGCACAATCCACATTCTCACAATGTTAAAAGCATTCCAGCATAATGCAAAAAAACAAAAATAAAAAATACATATGTATCGCGAGAATTTTTATGAAAATTCCATACGGAATGTTACAGGAATGGCCCGAACTAATTAAAAAAAAAACTAAACTAAGCAATAGTAAAATAATAACAAAAAAATATATAAATTAATAACAACAATGAATAATATTACTAAATAATACAAAACAAAAAACAAATAGAAGTCATGATCATAATAAAAAATACTCTGCCAATATATGGGCCCCTAAGCTCACACTAGGTACTATAGTTATAGTGTACGTGTGAGCTAATATAACTAAAAACTGAAATATATTTTATTCAACTCCAGACTAAATTACCTTTTGTTTGATACCACACAAGCCATGTTTTGACTTAAACTCAAATTTTTGAAATCTACCCCCACCCTTAAAAAAAACAAAAAACTAAAATGTATTTTGTTAAACTCCGGACTCAATTACCTTTCTTTTGAGATCACATACGCCATATTTTCACTTAAACTCTAATTTTTAAAATATACCCCCACCCTTTTTTTTAAATAAATTAAAATGTATTTTGTTTAACTGCAGACTCAATTACCTTTCGTTTGATATCACACACGCCATATTTTCACATAAACTCTAACTTTTGAAATCTACCCCCACCCTTTTATTTGGTTTGTGTTCGGTGGATTTTGTTCATTTTTAAATGGGACCATCTCGACCCAAGACCGAGCCTCGGTACCAAATTTCATTAAAATCGGCCGAGCGGTTTTTGAGTTATGCGCGTTGGTCGTTACAGACAGACAGACGGCGCAACAAAAAAGTTTCAAAATCATCTGAAACGCAAAGATATATAAAAATTTTTGAAATCGGAGCAACTTTTTTTTTCTCAAAAAAATTAGGATCACCATAGCTCACACTACTATAGTATAGTATATGTGTGAGCTAAAAATATGTACTAATAAAAAGTTTTTTTTTAAAGAAGTCATCATAGTAATAGAAACTATTTACAATCCAAAATGTACATTAAAAAAAAATTAAATTGATCTATTAAAAGACCTAACATTTAATTTAAAAAAAAAATTAAAAAGAAAATCAATTAAAGCTTTCAATTAGGTACCTTTTAATTTGACATCAATAAGTTTCTTAAACACACTTAAGCTAGTTGTATCAACATCAATTTTGGAAGCATACAAATTAAAACAGTGACACATTCTGTAAATTGGTGAATTTTTGTACAAGTTTGTACGAGGATAAGCCAAGTAAAAGACATTAGAATTACGAGAATTAATCCTGTTTACAGCAAAAGGCAACTGTGCTGGAATGTCCGGGCAATCAATGTTTGTTTTCAAGACTAAATAAAGTGCACAATAAAATTTTAATTTTTCTTTTTTCCAATGATAGCCTACCAAAGATTCCCAAAAGGTATTCATTATCACAGCCTCGTTGAGGATAAACACCAAACCTTCTGTAATACATACACTTTAAAAAAAATGTCTGCACTTTCTCAATGAACGTCAGCCAAACGTTATATTGTGGAGACCAAATAACGCTTCCATATTCCAAAATGGGTAAAACTAGGCTATCAAAAAGGTGTAAGCTGACTTCGATGTTAAAGCTTTTAGTGTTCCTTGCGATAAAGCCTGCTATTTTTTGAGCACTCTCGATTTTAGCAATAATGTGATTTGAGAAAGATAGTGTTGAATCAAATATTACCCCCAAATCCTTCTGTTGATTAACACGCTGTAGCGATGTATCATTTAATTTATAATTATAAGTTATTACATTACGATTTAGGGTAAAAGACATGCATGCACACTTACTTATTAAGGTTAAAATTATTTCTATTGCACCAGTTTGCTACATTGCAAAAGTCATTTTGTAATGTTTCGCAGTCATCAGTCGAGTTTATTTGGAAAAAGCACCTGAAATCATCAGCATATAATAGACCTACTGCACTCTTTAGACTGCCAATTATACTGTTCATTGCAGCTAAAAACAAAAGACGACCCAAGTTTGATCCCTGAGGGACACCAGAGGTACTTTTAAATATTAAAGATTTCCACACTTTAATTTCTACATACTGAAATCTGTCACTAAGATAGGATTGGATTAAATTACTGCAAATATTTACAGCTCTTAATACAAACTTCTTGTGCCTCAACAAACATCAAACGAGTAGACACAAATATCCCAACCAGTCTAAATAGAAAACCGAGACACACGGGACAGTATATACATTTTAAATCTAGCCTAGAAGACAAAGTATGTTCACCTGGCCCTCCAACAGTGTAGAAGAGTGGTGTGTCTGAGAGGAACCAACTAGAGTAAATGATCTGCGAGCCCCAATTTGTTTAGAAATTTGATGGTCAAAAATTACAACAAAATACAAAAATATCCATACAATTTTTTATTTTATTAAAAAACACCCAACTGCTAAATCTACTTGTACCTACTGGTCGCAGTTGGGTACAAAATTGATAGGTATACCTTCAACTTTTAGTTTTGATGCCCAAAGCGCCCTAAGTGATGAGAGTGAAGGTGGGGGACGGGAGAGGGGAACTAGTCAAATGGTGTTAAAAAAAGTTAAAACGTGTGCAGAAAGAATTTTTGAAGTCGCCCCGCTATATTTGATAAAATTATGCGAATATCGTTTTTGAATAGGGTGGTGGGGAATGACAGAAGGGGAGATTTGTAGGGGCAGGGAGGAGTACAAAGTAACCAGAGCAAATTAGAGGACATTTGCAATGGGTAATCAAAAGAATTTCATGAAAATCCCATGAAATTTAGGGAATTTGTTTGCCTTAAAGCCTACATCATGTGACAAAATGGCGTCTGACGCTGACCGCCATGTTGATTTATGTTTAAAAAAATATAGCCTATACCACTTTCCGGAACAGCAGCAATTCAACAACACCTTTCTTGTCAAAATCGGTTCAGCCGTTTAGCCTCTAGCGCGACATAAACATACATATTTACATACATACATACATATCCCAAGCGAAAAACATTACCCTTTACCTGACCACGTATATCATGTTTGGTGTATTTAATTTTTTTGACAACATTTATGAAACACACGTTATTTTTGTTAACTTAAGACAAGCTGTGAATAAATAAACTAATCAAGCAACACAAAAACAGCGCTAGGAAAAATTGCTGAAAGTTTATTTGCGGGCTAAGTAGGTACTTGCCGGCTTTCTAGAGTCTGAACTATACACGGGTGAATTACTTGCAATAAAGACTACCAGCGTAGGTGCTCTAAAGGATGAAGATATGATTTTAATATTTGTTTAATCCTACCTAATTATTCTTGTATCTGGAATGATTTCCTTTTTGGGTTCCTCTTTACCACCGAACAGGCTGCTGAAAAAGCCCTTCGGTTTTTCACTAAAAACCAAATAGACCAATTATCAAAAATATAAAATATTATAAAAATCATATCTTCATTTACAAACATACCATATCCCTTTTAATTATTTCTGGGTCTGTAAGACTCACAGAAATAAAGGGTATATTTTGACCGCCATTTGTATACAACCCAGAGGACAAATCGGCTATTCCAAGCAAAAACCCAGTAACAGCAGTTTTTTTGAAAATAAGGTAAGTACTATTATTGAACTTTTGGACAATACACCCACACGCTTGCGAAGGCTTTGTCATTTTTAGCCCATCTTTAACACAATAACTAATTATAAGCCAAAAAAGTACATTTTTCTCAAAACTTGTAAAACGTGACAAACTGTTTTTTCTTGGGACTGCACTCCGACCTTATTTGGCACGTACGTCAATAACAGGTTACCGTCTTTATTTGGTATTATTTTCCACTCACGGACGTCTAACCTCAAGTGAGAAGCTCATGTTCCCACTAGATAATGTAATTAAATAATTTTCCAGTAAAAGTGCGCAACATAGTAAGCCTAAAATTTGGTTGACCCCATAGACTTCATCCGTTAATTTAATTAAAACATATTTCTCTTGCGGCTACCAGTTGCTTATCCATATACCAAGACCAAAAAACGCCGGCCAATTACTTTATCATTATCAAATGTATGTACCAAGAAAAATAGAAATATTTCGATTGCGTGTGGTTTGGTTGGAATGGTCTCAAAAAATGCCCCCTCTTATGACGTCATCATTGTACAAGCAGCACAAATTTAGAAAAAATAAAAATATTTTAATTACGGGTGTTCTTAAAAAATGCTACTAGTAATGACCGAACCATTTTTCCTACTATTGCTACTTGGTCTGAGTCATGCCGGAGTAAATTCAGAGATCTCAATATTTTAACTGCTCCTGGTCTGTATGTGTATGAGTCTTTAATGTTTCTCTTCAGACATAATATAAATTTATAGAGTTTTTGAGTGACAACTCACACAACACCAGACATACAAACCATCAGTTACTAAGACATAGACTAACTTTGACAGAAAAACTTCCCACATTTATATGCATGAAATATTTGCCTGAAAACATAAAAGAGCATGATGAAATTTAAAAAGAAAATATTTGACCTGAGTTTAAAAATAGAACCCTACAGTATTGATGAGTACTTAGAAAATAAGTTCTAATATAAGTTTTAATGCTTTCAGATGTATCTTTGTCTATGTTAGTATTGTGATTTTCTCTGTTTTTAGTACTTTGACAGTATCTAAAAACAAAATCTTATTTTTTAGAATGGTTTATATTTGTATTTTTGTGATTTTAGTACTTTTAAATGTGATGCAAGTAGCACTGACTTCAATTCGTTTAACCTACTTCAGTTTATTTATAGTTGTCTATTGTAAAGTTTTGATGAAAACAAGTAGATATGTCCAGGGCTTGATTTTCGAGACGTCTTTAAATATCCATATCGCTTCTTAATAGACCTGGTAGCTTTTCAGGTTCATTTTTGAAAAGTCTGCATTTGTGGAGGGGACCTATAACTCTTTTATTTATGAAAAAGTTATTTCGGTCTGAAATGCGTTTTCATGTTTTTTTTATAAAGAATCGAACTGTCAAACTGAATTTTGTATGTCCTTTTAGATTTTGAGATATTACATAAAATCTTTATTTCTTTATGGAATGACTTCTTTCTTTGTATTTTTTATTTTTATTTTATATTGTTATTTAATGACGGGGTTTAAAATATTTAAAAATAATCAAATTAAAAAAATATTTAAAAATAAAGTTTATTTATTAAAAAATAAATATATGTATGAAAAACAATAAAAAAATATAAAAAAATATTGAGTGTCATTTTAAAGAAAATTTTACATCGATTTCAAAAATCGAATAAAAAGGGTCATTTTATAAGAAAAATACCAACTTTATTTTTTTATTAAAAGTTGTATAAAACAGCAATTTACACCAAAATGAAATTTATATTTTTAATTACCTGTTTATTTTTTTTTATTGATAATTTTAAAATATTTAATAAAAAATATAATGAATATAAAGAAATAAAGGGGTCACCCCATAAAGACAAAACAATTTTATGTGATATCTAAAAAACTAAAAGTGAAAGATAAAATTTTATTTGACAGTTGAATTCCTCTTAAAAAAGTGTTTTTACAGAAATAAAAATAATCATAAATAAAAAAGTTACGAGGGTGGGTCGAAAATGCGCCAAATTGAAAATTGTAAGTAGTTCAAGTATTCGAGCTCGTTAACATGTAGGTCAGTTTTTTTCTAGCTTCTCTAGAAATGGGCGTTTCCTATCAAAAGTGTCCAATTTGCACACCGTGTACAATGATGACGTAATCGTTGGGGGGGTTCGGTTCATTTAATTAGGGGGATGGGGGGTGTAGTGTATACAGCGTTTTGCTGTATATGGTCAAGCATGGTGCAAAATTTTAAACTGGTAGCCTGCAGTGAAACATTTTGATGGCATTTGTCACTAAATCCACGACCTTCTTAGACTATTGTTAGATTGAGTTTGGCGTCATTTTTGCTCACATGTTTCAAATTTTATAATTTTAGCTCGAATAATTTGCAATTTTGCACATGGACATTTTTGTTTTTTCTTCTATTTTTATGGAAAGGAATAAATTTAAAATACAATATGCCTGGCTTATTTTTAAGCCGATAAATAGGTAATATTTTTTACCCGGACTTCAGCGATTTCTAGGGGAGAGAGAAAATACACCACACTCCACTTGTCAGCCTCGATTTTCTAGAGAGGTTTGAAGCCAAAAACTGCATCTTGGCATAGCAAGCTGTTTTTAGCTACGGAAAGTTTTTGAACTTTTTTTTTTATGAAAATTTCATTTTGCTGTAAATTGCTTTTTTATAGTTTTTAAAAAATCTTAACTTTCACACTAAACTTTATTTGTCAGTATTACTTTTTAATAAAATAATCCCCCTTTTTTCCTTTAGAAATTATGACACTTAATATTCTATTTATTCAAATTTGTTTTTGCTGCTTTATTTTTTTTTAGTTTCTTAATTGGTTGATTTAAAAATAAATTTAACTAACAAATCATTATAAAATATTAAAAAGTGAAAACAATAAATATTAGGTGAAGGCTGTCTTTGAAGGAAATGTGAAGTATGTCACTTTGAAGGAAATTTTAAGCTAATTTTAAAAATCGATTAAACAGTTGGTGATTTTATAAATACCAAACTTTATGTATATCTCTAAAATGAAGTGACAAATAAAATTCAGATTGAAAATGTATTATTTATAAATGAGACCATAAAAAATTAAATTTTTGTACAATAATGAAAAGTTATCGGCCATCTCCCAAAATGCTTTTTAAAAACAGGTCTCTAAAAATCAAGGCGCGCAAGTCAGGGTCAGTTTTCCCTCTTCCCTAAAAAAAACCTGTATATCATTTTATACCGGTCACCATAAATAACATTACATAAAAACATATTCTACTTACACGCATTCCCTTTGTCCAGCTAAAGTAGTTTCAAATCTTGGTTTGACATAGGTCCAGCATCCTTGATTCTTGTGTTCCTCTTGGCAAAACACTATTTGGGCGTTCGGGTATTTCTCGCATTCCTTTTTGATCAGATCGAAGGGGAAGGGTGTCAACTGTAATTAACGGAAAATATATTGCCAGATTTACGTTAACTTGTTGTTTAGAACTTTTTGCGCCTTAAATTTGACATTTTAAACATGACAAACCGATATTTTTTGCATATGCATGATTTTTTCCCCAATTTTAAACAAAATTGCATACCTTCAGCAGATTCTTAAAACATTATTTACTCATTATTACACCCGTATTTACTACGATTGTTAAGATATGAAATGATATAATTTGTATAAATACGTTGATAATTCTTTTATTATCAAATCCCTCATCAATTACAAATGAAAACAATGTCAATTAACCAAACTCTCTGCTCTCATTCTCCTTCTGTCTTTTTATTTTTTTTACGAAGAAATCTTGTGTTTCTTATATAACATGTTCCACTCCGAAGTTTTATGACATATCTTTTATTTTCTCCTGTTTCAGTTATTTCACCTATTTTATCCCATCTGTTACTTTTATAATCTTGTAGCTATACCTTAGCTCCTATAGATAATGGACTTAAATATTTAGCATGTTAATTATTATAATATTTAATTTGAACTTTTTGGTTGGTTTTTTTATTTCTTGTTAGCAGCATTTTTCCATTTGGTGCAAAATGATTGATCTAGCTGGGACATACGATCGTAAAGGATGTCCATCCAAAACTTCGGGTGATGAACTTCCATCTAATTTTGGTGTATTACGAAATTCTAGTAAACCTTTATTGTATTGATCCTTATATATTTTTCCATCCTGCATACATTTTAAAATTAGATGTTTGATTGTTTTAACAGCCGCTGCGTGCTCGGTACTTTGTGAATAGTGAGGTGTTAATGTTTTATTTTATAATAAATTGAGTTACAAAATTAGTAATATGTCCTTGTCAAGCTGGACTACCTATCTATCGTTATGCATCACCCACGTAACCCAGTAACCATATAAAATCAAAAGAATCCAGAACAGACTTGATAAAAGAAACGACTGACAATAATTGGCATAATCAATATTTTTGGTTATTATTTTTAACATAAGGTTACTAAAGCCTTTATCCAGAGTTAAAATTATTTATCAAAAACAAAGACGTGACCTTTTCAAAGTAAAATAACTCTTATAACATACGTTTCCTTTTTTTATGTATATAAAACGAGATAGAGGTAATCGGCTTTCTAACTTATATCTAAAATTATTATCAAATTAATCAAGTAAGTAATTATTTTACACATAAAAAAATACAAAATGACAATTACAAGTAAACCAAAGGACTAATTAAAAAAATGTTTTATTTAGAAATTAATTTCAAAATCATTAAAACCCATTTATCAGATAGCTGTTATAAACAAGCATTAACGAACTATCTTGTGCTAAATTGTAACAATAATCTCTTAAATTTTAAGATTCAAAAGATTCATTATTAGTCTCATCAGAGTCATTGGAGGTTTTTGAGGACATGTTATTGTCTTCACTAAGAAAACTGACCTCAAAACCCTCAAAATATTCAAAACTGTCAGTATTGTTGCTGTCATCTTGCTCAATAAGATGCATAAGATTATTTTCTTTTGGATGAGAAGAAGTTGAGGGTGAGGATGTAGCTTTTTCTAAACAGGTCTTTTCACTTAAACTCTGATTTAAACTTTCAAATTCATATAATCTTTTTCCTTGAGATATAAATGGCAAATTAGTAGGTTTTAAAAATTTTCTGTTTCTCCGAAGCTTTTTGCCAAAAGAATCTTGAACAATATATGATCTTTCATTAACTACATCTTCTACTCTTCCTTTTATCCAATTTTTATTTTGTTGTATTAATAAGTTTTCGCCAACATTTAACTTTTTTAAGTCTTTAGCAGAGCGGTCATAATATTCTTTATGTTTTTCGTATTTTTGCCGAATTTGATTTTGAATTTTTTCCTGATTAATATTTTGATTTTTCAAGTTATTTTCTGAAATTGGGATTTTCGTTTTAATTTGTCAATTAAACATTAATTGTGATGGCGTATAATTTAGGTCAATTAAGGGAGTGTTGCGATATTCCATAAGGAAAACTAAAAGGTTACTATCAGATTTTTTAAGCATGTTTTTTTAAAATGTTAACATATTTTTCTGCTAAGCCATTAGACTGGTGGTAAGCCGGGCTGGAGTATACTATATTAAAATTCCATTATTTTGCAAAATCTTTAAACGTATGTGAATTATAAGGAATATTGTCACTATAAAAGATTTCTGGTAAACCTAACCGAGAAAATACATCCTTACAAAAATTGATTAATTCTTCTGCTGATTTAGTTTTTGTTTGTTTAGCCTCAATCCAGTTTGAATATGAATCAACAATTATTAGGTAATTTTTATTATTTAATTCGCAAAAATCTGAAAAGACATATTGCCACGGTCTAATAGGTATAGGTTTTTGGTTTGTTCTTTGGTTTAATTTTTTTATATCTGCATTTAAATTAGGCCAATAAAGTAATTGTCTTGCTCGTCTTTTAGTTTTTTCAATTCCAAAATGAGGTTCATGAACTTTAAAAAGCATTTCCTTACGCAATAAAGCTGGTACAATTATTTTATTGTTTAAAAACAAGAAACCATTGGAATAATAAATATTTTCCCGAACTCTAAAATAAAATTTTAAATCAGTTTTTAAATTTTTATAATCATTAGGCCAATCTTGTTCGCAAAATATCTTTATTTGTGAAAGAATTGGGTCGTTTTCAGTTTCTTTTTGAAAAATAACTTTTTTTTCTTCTGACATCGGTATGTTATTTGAAAGAGCATGAATAATATATTGCATCTCGAGATCATCTTGAACAGGGTCCTTAATAAAAGACCTTCACAAAATGTCAGCAACAAACATGTCCTTTTCTGGTAAGTAAGAAGCTGAACAACAAATACAAATATTTGTTCTTCATTATCTTGTTCTACTAAATAAATATTTTTCCTCTCGCTGTCATTTGTCCTAACTTCTTGAACTTCTGGCTGTTTTTTACATTTACATGATTTTTCATAACTGCTTGACTCACCAGCTTCTTGGTTTATATTTTTAAAACATGCCTTTGCAAAATGACCCTTTCGTTGACAAAGAGCACACGTTTTATTATAGGCCGGGCATTTATTTGGGTAATGTTCGAAAGGCACCTTTTACACTTTATCTTCTTTATTTTTCGAACTAAATTACCTTGATTCATTATCCAAAAGCTTTATATGTAATTTACTTAAGCCCACTGATTTGCAGTAATTTACTATTTGTTGGGTTGTTATATCTTTTTCACGAAGAAGTCTTTCTTGTACTTCTTTATCTTTTATACCTAATACCATCTGGTGTCTAATCATTCTATCTTCGAATGACTTGTTATATTTAGTATTTGTGCAAATGAAATCACAATTTTTGGACTGTTTCTTTAACTCTGAGAAATAATTATTTATACCTTGACTTTCTCTTTGTAGGATATTGTGAAACTTAAACGATTCCATTGGAGTTATCTTCGCTGGCATAAACTGTTTATCAAAACTATTAATTAAATTTTCCAAGGTATCTTTTTCATCTTCTTCTAAGGTATTAGATTGCAAACCCTTCATCAGCTACATTTGTTAACAAAAGTGCTATCTTTACTCCTTCAGATTGATTTTCTTTTCCACTAGTCTTTAAAATCATTTCGAATTTCTGCTTCCATAAACACCAATCATTACCTCTCTCAAAAGCATTTAGGTTTTTGAAATCCATTTTTCTAGTTTTTTTTTAAATGAATTTTCTTCAATTTTCAAACATGCTTTTCATTCACTTTTTTTTTGGAATCTAGGTTATTCGACAACTGACACCATGTTTTATTTTATAACAAATCGAGTTACAAAATTAGTAATATGTCCTTGTCAAGCTGGACTACCTATCTATCGTTATATATCACCCACGTAACCCAGTAACCATATAAAATCAAAAGAATCCAGAACTACTTGATAAAAGAAACGACTGACACTAATTGGCATAATCAATATTTTTGGTTATTATTTTTAAAATAAGGTTACTAAAGCCTTTATACAGAGTTAAAATTATTTATCAAAAACAAAGACGTCAATAAACATCCAATTTTTCAACAAGTTTTGGGTTTCATAGCAATTAAATTGAGATCCATTATCAGACCCAAATCGAATAGGTACTCCAGTATCTGAAAATATTTTCCTTAAACAGTCTATAGTCATAATGCTATTTGGATCTTTGTTTCCGAATTGACAAATTATTGGCCAACCGGAAAGACGATCAATATAAACCATAAAGGGCTTTCCACTACATGAGAAGAAATCTGCTGAAACGTCTTGAAATGGATAGATTGGTAATTCTTTACAAATCATAGTTTCTTATTGGTAATGATGGTTGAAATTTTTGACAACTCACAAGCTTTTACTATGTTTTTTATGCCTGAATTGATACCAGGCCAAAATTCTATGTGTCTTACTTTTATTCTAAATTACTTTTATTCTTTGGTTGAAACTCGTAGACAATGATTGAGTAGAAATAAAATTTCGGACTTCCATTGCCTTTATTTTTTTTAAATACGTCGTTTCGGTTAGTAAGTATCTCTAACCGTTTTGAAGTGTAAACTAAACAATCTAGTCTCTAGGTTACTACTTATACCACTTCGTGTGCAGTTTGGTGTGACGGCCCGCCCCCTTTTTAATCCTAACACGCCTGTTTTCCTTAAGGAGTGGTTTCCATATGTTTGGTATGTCCATGCTTGGTTGACTGAAAATTTCTTTATTCTGCATTATAAAGGCAGCTTCAATAAACTTTCGTTTTTGCCAATACAACTCCATATGCAAAACTTTAGCTTCCGACCACTGAATCCTGTGATCATTTGACCATGCATGATCCGCTCAACCGGATTTTTCAATATGTACCCTAATTGGGTGCTTTTTAGATTTTCATTTACTCTAACCTGAAGAGGGCGTTTGGTTGTACCTACATATGATTTACCACACTCACACGAAATTTGGTAAAAACACTCCTTATTATTTAAGGGATTTTCTGGTTTTGTTTTAGTTACAAAACCCCTTATCGTATTTCCAAATGAAAATATTGTTTTTATATTATAGTGCTTGGCTATTCGTCTTATGTTTTCTGAAATCCCTTGAACGTATGGAATTTTAAGAACACCCAACGGATTAATATTTTAAGAATTTGCTACATTTGATGTGTTTTTAATTTTGGAGATCGTTGAGTTTATTAATTTCTTGGAATAACCATTCTGTTGTAAGTCCTTTTTAATGTTGTTAAAATACAAACTTCTTATAACTCCTTGTTTTGTACCAACAGAATGATTAGACCTAAAATTTTAGGAGTTATAAGAAGTTTGTATTTAAGAGCCGTAAATATTTGTAGTAATAATGAAGAATTAACCACAGAAATTAACAACATTAAAAAGGACTTACAACAGAATGGTTATTCCGAGAAATTAATAAACTCAGCGATCTCTAAAATTATAAACACACCAAATGTAGCAAATTCTTCAAATAATAATCATTTGGGTGTTATTAACATTCCATATGTTCAAGGGATTTCAGAAAACATAAGACGAATGGCCAAGCACTATAATATAAAAACAGTATTTTCATCGGGAAATACGATAAGAAGTTTTGTACCTAAAACAAAACCAGAAAATCCCTCAAATAATAAGGAATGTATTTACCAAATCCCGTGTGAGTATGGTAAATCATATGTAGGTGAAACGAAACGCCCTCTTCAGGTTAGAGGAACATCTAAAAAGCACCGAATTAGAGAATATTAAAAAATCCGGTTTAGCAGATCAGGCATGGTCAAATGTCACAGGATTCAGTGGTCGGAAGCTAAAGTTTTGCATAAGGAGTCGCATTGGCGAAAACGAAAGTTTATTGAAGCTGCGTTTATAATGCAGAATAAAGAAGTTTTCAGTCAACCAAGCACGGACATACTAAACATATGGAAACCACTCCTTAAGGAAAACAGACGTCTTAGGATTAAAAAGAGGGCGGACCGTCAGACCTGACTGCACACGAAGTAGTATAAATAGTGGTCTGGATACTAGATTGTTTAGTTTACACTTGAAAACGGTTAGAGATTACTAACCGAAACTTCGTGTTTAAAACACATAAAGACAATGGAAGTCCGAAATGTAATTTCTAAATAACTTCCATTACGAGAAAAACTTGTATTTGAAGTTATAATTTTTGTTATTCTTTATCATTTCGTGTGGCTTCTTTAATTGAGTTTAACAGTGGATCTACTAGATGGCAAGTCTTAATATTGTCTTCAGTATTATCAACTAATGATACTTTATGAATTATATACGAATTTATTCCCAAATGTGTATCTTCTGCCAGTAAATCTTCTGCTTCTTCTTTTTTCCATAATGCTTTATCTTGAAAATATAATTTTTCTTTTAATCTCTGAATAAGAGGATTTTCAATGTCATCCAAAGTTTTTTCATTGATTATTGGAATCTGTACATATTGTAAAATTGTCTACAGTGTCAGTTAAAAACCACATTGAATAAGCTACTATAACATATTATAAGGCATTATTTTCTGCAAGGAAAGTTTTCATCTATTCTTAAACGGAAAAATAATGTGCCAATACACAAAAAAAGTTACAAAAATAAAATGGAAAACTATCGAGGCAGCGCGTTTTTATCAATATTTTCTAAAGTCTTTTTATTTAAGACTGTAGAATCCACTATTCTTAAAAAAATCAAATACTATCTGATATGCAACTTTGCTTCGTAGTGGGATGACTACTCAAGATGCTATACTCTTTCTTCAAAATGAAATTCTGCAGAGCTTTAAACAAGGTAAAAAAACAAATGGTTTGTTCTTTGACCTAAGTCGAGCCTTTGACATAGTTGCTAGACTAGTTCTATAAATTTTGTATCAGACGACCCGCGTGGGAATGGGTTCTTTTTTAACTGACAGACCTCAAGCAGGTACTTTACCATGTAAAGGTACCAAATACTCATCTAGACAACAAATAGTTAAAACTGGCGTCTCGCATTTTGAGCTCCACACTTTTTGTCTAATTCACAACAGATCTTTTAATAAACATTCTGAACGCCGAACAGTTCGCAGATGATTCTTCTAGTATAGTTTCTTGTGACAAAATATCAGAATTAACTTTAGGAGCCACAGAACCGGAAAAAATTGTCTGAATACTGTAAAAATAATGGTCTTGCATTACTTAAAAGTGTTTTTCTTTAAATCTAAACACACAGCATTTCAGCAGTTTCTTATTTTTATTTACTAATTTCTACATCAGTGTTCGGTGGCGTGAAGAAGAAGAGTAAAATCCTTACTTCTTTTTGTTTATTTTGAATACTTGAAACTGTTAATAACAAAAAAACTGTAAATGAAAAACTCCTAAGAAAAAGTAGATTGCTTACTTCAAGTAGCGACTTTCATTTTATAATAATAATTTTACTATGCTACGAGTCATATAAAATATTACTTTAGGCAAATTTTCGCGATCAAACTATGGTTTGATGGTATATTTGACACAATATGTAATTGAAAAAGATATGAGCCACAACATGGTTTGGCCAACGCTTTGCAAAAGTAAACATAATTAACTTTTGTATAGGATTGACCAAACTATGGTTTGGTTCATATCTCTAAGTTACAGTTAGTTTCCTCGCTTAAATTGCTTTTTAAGTATTTTTATTTGTTAACATTTTCAGCTATGTCTCACCTGTTCAACACGAGTCAATGCAATCTTGTCTTCAAGTCCCTTGTCGCGGAACTCTTTGATTAAGTCATAGTATACTTTGCCTGAACAGAAGATCAGTTTTTTGACACTGTCGGGGTTTTGGGAAGCTGGTCCGGCGTCGGGGATAATTCGTTTGAATTCAGTACCTGAAAGCAATGAATAAATCAATATAGGATTTATCGGAAACTTTTTTAAACAGGAAAACCGAAAAAGAAGTTTCTATATGTATGATCTAAGATTCGCTAATGGCGCCTTAATTTTAGCATAAAATCTTAAAGATTTGAAATATATTTCTTGTGAACACATCACCAGTGATTTTATACCCTAAATAGTTGAAATCAGACAATCCAACATTACATTTTTGAGAAAACATTTAAATTCGTGCATTTGTAGACGTTCGAAAACTAATTTAAAATGCATTTGGTGTTGATCATAGTCCTGTGAATGTATAATTATGTCATCTAAATACACTTTGACAAATACGACGATGGACCCAGACAACACTTCTTTGGTGATCCGTGCTTCCGTCATAAGTTTTTGAAAAGTAGCTGGGGCATTGCGTAATCAAAATGACATTACTACTATTTCTAGGAATTCACACACAGATCCATCTAGTGTAGCAAAAGCGGTAAGATGACTACTATTAATACCCACTTGCCAATAACCGCTTTTTAAATTGAGAAAAGAAAACCTTTTGCATTTTCAATACCTTGGCAGTTTCTGTGCAACCTCTGACTCTGACGTAGGCGTTTTTTTTTCAAGTTTTCGGCAGTTGGGCGTCATGTCGTCGAGTTTGGGCTTCCCTGATGGAGTGAAACCTAAGAGGGAACTGCCCGAATAACGTCTTAAGAAGGTCCGTGCTGGAGGAGTCGTGTTATTCATATTTTTATATAGGATTAAATAAAACAAAAGTTTAACTAACGATCGATGGATCGAACTGTCGCAAGACTGTGTCAATCAAATTCCAATCAAAATAAACGCATAGTCCTTGCCATAGGCAGTTAAACTTTTGTCACATTTCCAACCTCTTTATTTATCATAATCATACTGACAGGAACAAAAAAAAACTGAAAAATGGCATGTCTTTGAGTTGTTTTTATCTGTGCGATTTTTTAAATCAACCTACAGTCAGCATCTTTTCATCCAGAGAGAGTGATAGTTTTATCGTTAATTTTCATAGTAGTACATAATATCGAAACTACAAAATATCGACACTACAAAATATCGAAACTACAAAATATCGAATAACAAAATATCGAATAACAAAATATCGAAAATACAAAATATCGAAACAACAAAATATCGAAACAACAAAATATCGAAAATACAAAATATCGAAAACACAAAATATCGAATAACAAAATATCGAAAATACAAAATATCGAAAATACAAAATATCGAAACAACAAAATATCGAAACAACAAAATATCGAAAATACAAAATATCGAAAACACAAAATATCGAAAATCAAAAACAGAAAATTTCGGAACCTACACCTAACCTGACCCTGACCTAATCTAACTTAACCTAATCTGATATAACAAAAACCGAACCTAACAAAACCTAATCAAATCTAACCGAACCGAATCAAATCGAACCAAAGCAAACTGAACCAACAATTTTTTTCACAAAAAAACTTTCCTGACTTCTTTCCCGGGATCCTAGAAGGTGTGAATTAGAACCGAACCGAACCGGACCGAACCGAACCTATCCAAACCTAACCATACCCAACCAAACCTAATTAGCAGTTTTGTAGTTTAATTTGATTGGTTAGGTTCGGTTCGGTTCAGGTCCGGTTCGGTTCGGTTTGGATTCACACCCTCTAGGTTCCCGGGAAAGAAGTCAGGAAAGTTTTTTTTTTGGTTCGGTTTGTTTCGGCTAGATTTGTTTAGGTTTTGTCAGGTTAGATTTTTGAAAGTTTCCATTTTTATGAGGTTAGGTCAAATTAGGTTTAGTAAGATTAGGTAGGTTACGTCAAGGTCGGGTTAAGGTTTCGAAATTTTCTATTTTTGATTTTCGATATTTGTTAATTTTGATATTTTGTATGTTCGATATTTTGTGATTCAATATTTTGTATTTTCGATATTTTGTATTTTCGATATTTTGTAGTTTCGATATTTTGTATATTCGATATTTTGTATTTTCGATATTTTGTGATTCGATATTTTGTAGTTTCGATATTTTGTAGTTTCGATATTTTGTGGTTTCGATATTTTGTAGTTTCGATATTTTGTAATTCGATAAAATGTAGTTTCGATATTTTGTGGTTTCGATATTTTGTAGTTTCGATATTTTGTATGTTTTCGATATTTTGTATTTTCGATATTTTGTGTTTTCGATATTTTGTGTTTCGATATTTTTTCGCCCTTCCTTAGGAAATATGTTTATTTCATGTCAATGTCACAAAAGTGTAACTGCGTATGGCAAGGACTATACTAAATAGCTTGCCCTGAATAAAACGCGGTAAACGGGTTATCTATCTGAGAGTATACAGTGTACCAAAGTTTGTAGTTAGTAGCTTGGGTGGTAAAAGTAAGGCATGGGTAAAAATTAGTTTGTTTTAAAACAATAGCGACCTCTTTCGTAGCGTGGAGCAGCGGTAGAGAGGAGGCAGAAAACACGTAAATCTGCACTGCAATTAAATAGCAGCCAAAAAAATATGTCCTACTTTTATTTATCCGTTGCACACAAGAAATGCACATTCGCCTTACAGCTTTGATTAAATCTGTATATTATGGAATCGTCAATATCTAGCAAAAGTGCGCTGGGCCGTGTTAGATACCCTGTATGTATCACATATTTTAAACAAATGGAGACGCGACAAACCCATCAAAGTCACTCAAAATCACATTTTTTGGTTATGCTATTTCCTTGCCAAGTTCGTTGGCGTTTTACTAAAATAATTTGAGTTGTCAGCGGTGAGTGACATCAATCATCATGGAACATATAGACAAACACGTTTGTCCATCACCCTTTGTAAATGTTTGTCAAAAGTCGTTTATTTTTATTTTCCGACGCTTACGTATGAATTAACAAGGAGGGAAAGGGCGTCTCTAAACAAAGCTGGAGTATAGAGGACCGATATAAAATATAAATTTGACTTCAATAAGTTTGTCGCGTCTTTTTTTTTTTAAATATGTCATACATACAGGGTCTCTAGGCCGTGCTATCAGTAACGTATTATAACATAATTCAATACCGCCCTTCGGAAAGGGAGTAAATAAAAAAAATGCTTTGTGTGTGACTTAGCTGGCAAATCGTTCATAGTAGACAGTAGCCAATAAGTAAATAAACACATACCTTCAATCATTTCATCGAACGAGCTTCTGGCCTCGGGATGTCTGAGCAAGCTCTTAGGAGTCATTAGCACCAAAGGCTTACGGAAGGGCAAAGCAATTTGTCTTCTCACTAAGTGGAACAGATTGGCGGGAGTTGTGCAGTTAGCGATGATCCAGTTAATGTCGTGCAATTGGCGTACGGCGAAGTCGTCGCTTTCGGGGGGGAAGTAGTCGGGGTCGTCGGATGACATTTGAAGGAAACGTTCGAGGCGGGCGCTCGAGTGCTCGGGTCCTTGGCCTAGGAAAAAAAAAATGGGTAACGTTAATGATAATATAAGGTGATCCATGTCAAGGAACATTTTACCCTTTAGGTTCCAGGCCATTTTTGAAATATTGGTCCCTCAGTCCCAGCCTTATTTTTTTGCCGCCGTATTATACCTCTACTATAAATAAACCAGAACAAATGCAAAAAAATGTTTAATAAGTTCGTGGTTTGTTTTTTTTTTTTGGTAGTTACTTCATGACATATTTTCATTAGTTTAAATAATAAAATGCCAATGACGAACCGCCATTATAAAAAAAAATCGGCTATAGTAATATTTAAGAAAATAGCAAAAACACAGGTATCAGCTTAATTTTTTTTAAATTAATCTTGTATTTAAATATCTAGAATTTAATAGTTTTTTTGTCTGAATTGGTTCGAATTGCGAGTTCTATTCATGTAAACTAAATGTTTTTGAAAACAAAAATTAGGTTTTTTTAAATTACTCGGTTTATAAAAACTTACACATTCGATCAAACCACTGATTTAGACGGCCTGCATGACCTATCTTGAAGCTCGCAATTATGCGGCTTTGGGCTAAAACAAATAATAACTTCGACGTGAAAACGACGGATTCATGCGACATTGGGACTACTAAAAGGCCCATTTTTTTACGTCCGATTCAATATTAACGTATATATACGGCGGCTGGGCCTAAAAACATTTTTTTGTCGTCAATATTCGGCGATGGGACCTAAAGGCTTAATAATTGAAGGAAGGAGTGCTGAACTTTTATGTTTTCATGGCTATAAAAAATATCATTTTGATTTAACACGGTAGTATTGCTTTCTGAAGATTTAGCAATAACGCGGGTTTATCATAATAAATTAATATTCAAAAGATGCACCCTAAGCACGAAAATTTTATTCTAAATCTATGAACAATAGAAAGGAAAAAATTAATAATGGCACTAAGGATATGGAATTCGATTTAAGTTATATTACAATAATTTTATTACTACTACAAATAAACCAGAACAAATGCAAAAAAATGTTTAATAAGGAAAAAAGTTCGTGGTTTGTTTTTTATTTTATTTTGGCAGTTACGTCATGACATATTTCCATTGGTTTAAATGATAAAATGCCAATGACGAAACGCCATTATAAAAAAATCGACTATAGTAATTAAGAAACTAGCAAAAACATAGGCATCAGTTTAATTTTTTTTAATTAATCTTGTATGTAAATATCTAGAATGTAATAGTTTTTGTCTGTATTGGATCGAATTGTGTTTGAAAACAAAAATTAGGTTTTTTTAAATTAACTCGGTTTGTAAAAAGTTACACATTCGATCAAACCACTGATTTAGACGGCCTGCCATGACCTATCTTGAAGCTCGCAATTATGCGGCTTTGGGCTAAAACAAATAACTTCGACGTGAAAACGACGGATTCATGCGACATTGGGACTACTAAGGGGCCCATTGTTTTACGTCAGATTCAATATTAACGTATATATACGGCGGCTGGGCCTCAAAACATTTTTTTTTGTCGTGAATATTCGGCGATGGGACCTAAAGGCTTAATAATTGAGGGAAGGAGTGCTAAACTATTATGACGTTTATGTGTTCATGGCTATAAAAAATAATATTTTGATTTAACACGGTAGTATAGGTTTCTGAAGACCCTAAGCACGAAAATTTTATTCTAAATCTATGAAAAATAGCAAGGAAAAAATTCATAATAGCACTAAGGTATGGAATTCGATTTAAGTTATATTACAATAATTTTATTAGGCTTTTTCAAAAACGGCTCAAATTAGGTTCAAAATGCACGGATAAAAAGAAATTTAAGTTTTATTATTTAATATGCTTAAAAAACATTTTTCTAAAAAAAATATATTGTAGGATTGTATAGTCTTAGGGTAAAAAAATGGTTCAAATATTGACTAAAAGATTTTTACAGTATGGTAAAATCCGTAAGTGAGTGAGTGGGTTAAACATTTCAAAATCGGTTGCAACGGGACTGGCGAGTAACGTTCTGAAAGGTTAGCTAAAAAAGTGGCAGTGTTGAGATTATAAACAAAACAATGTTTGTTTGCAAACTGTTATCAGTTGATATTTGCATTTTTGCCCTGGTTATTGAGTTGAGCACCAGTTTTAATTCCATGAAAATGTTAGTTTAAGATAACTTTTAAAAATAACATCTGTAAATCAATCAATCTCAAATTTGATTGAATCATATCACTTACCTTCCATGCCATGTGGCAAGAATAAGCACAATCCAGTTTGTCTCACCCATTTCGACTGACCGCTGGCAATTAAAGTGTCAATGGTGCACTGGGCGGTATTAGCGAAGTCTCCAAACTGACCTAAATAAAAAAACAACAACATGCATATGGATGTTTCACTTAACCATTTAGAAGATAGATAGAAGCAAGATCTGTTACCTTCCTAGCTCATTAGCACACTGAACTCCACGCTACAGTCCATCTCAGCTCGTTATCATAAGAATAACATAGGCCAACGGAAATTGTTCCAAAAATAATGAAAAGAACTGTATATCAGCATTGAAAACAGTTCTTTGAAAATATCTGACAAACGAAAACTTCTACGATGTTTTTGGTTATTACACAAATTATTAAGAAAAATATGTTTTACTATATTCCGGAAACCGCATATTGATGCAATGCTCCGTTAAAAAAAAAGCATATTTTTGATCCGTCTAAAACTGTAATTAGCTTAAACAGATTTTGACCAAAATCTAATTAGCTCGTTACAGTGTTTAGAAGCTATTGTGTTACGGACAGACATATACACCCAGAGAGAGACAGACGGTACGATGGTATTGCTAAAATAGGTAAAAAACCCCGGAATAACTCAAAATAGTTTTCGTCGTAAATAAGGGTCCCTATAAAAATGTCGAAAATAAAAATGTCGAACCGTAATTTGGTCGAAAATAACACAATCGAAAATAGAATTGACGAAAATAATTTAAACGAAACGTAATTTTGTCGATCCGTAAAATTGTCGAAAATAATATAGTCGAAAATAATTTAGACGAATCGTAATTTTGTCGATCCGTAAAAATGTCGAAACGTAAAAGCATCGAATCGTAAAATGATCGAAACGGAGTTAAGGCGAAACGTAAAGAGCTCGAACCGTAAAAAAGTCGAATCGTAAAAAACCCGAACCGTAAAAAAGTCGAAAAATAAAAAGTATCGAAAAATAAAAGAATAGAAAGCAATTCAAGCGAAACGTAATTTTGTCGAACCGTAAAATTGTCGAAAATAATATAGTCGAAAATAATTTAAACGAATCGTAATATCGTCGATCCGTAAAAATGTTGAAACGTAAAAAAGTCGAAAATTAAACGCGCGATGCGCAATGGAGAAGAGACGCAAAATCATCGAAACGTAATTATGTCGAAACGTAAAAACATCATTTTCGGTACTCTGAAAGCTGCTTCCTTCGGTGGCCTTTTTAATGTCCATCTCAAAGTAGGAATAGGCTTTATTCTTTGGTCCATGTTTGTTCCATCTTAGAGAAATTTAATTCGAACTTTTTCTTGACTAAACCTATTTAGTTTGTTACGAAATAAATATTATAGTTTCCACATTTTTTCTATGTTTGTTAGCGTTTGACTGGCTTTTGTTTAACGCCATGCTATAGCAACGGGTCCATAGCCCACCAAATAAATGACAAATCACTGCCCACTGTATTATTATATACCGGGGGTTGACATGCTAAAACTAGAGTATCGGTTAGTGGTTTAATATTTATTTTATGATTATTATTATTTTTAGTATATAAACCTTGGCATTAAAGTCCCTTTTAGTTACTTAGCAGAGTATAGCCGTCCTTCCCGTCGGGCTTGAAAATTCTCGTCGCGGGATTAAAAGTAAACACTGTCGTCGCCATGTTTATAATATGCCTACCATTATTTTGATACGGTTTAAAAGTTCGAAAGTACAAAAGGTCGAAAATACAAACGGTCGAGAACATCAGGGCGTCACTACAAAAAGCCGAAAATACAAAAGATCGAAAGTAAAAACGGTCGAAAAACAAAAAGTCCAAACTACAAGAGGTCAAAAATACAAAAGCCGAAAGTTCAAAAGGTCGAAAATACAAAAGGTTGAAAAACAAAAGGTCAAAAAACAAAAGATTGAAAAACAAAAGGTCCTAACAAAAAATCGAAATTAGCTACACTCTAATGATTGTAAATAAAGGCTTTACTACACACAGAGGCACAAACACACACACTCACAAACGCACAAATAGTACTTTTTTGACGAAAACAGTTTTTCCTGATGGAAATTTGTTTCAAAACATTTTCTTCAAACGAAAATTTATTCGAAAACCTATTCTTTAAACGGACATTTTTTGGAAAACATTTTCTTCGATCAAAAATTTGTTCGAAAACAGTTGTTTTGAAATGGACATTTATTCGAAAGTAATAGTTCAAAAACATTTTCCTCGAATAGAAATGTGTACATTCACATAAAAATAATTTCATTGAAAACAAGCTTTGTGAAAAAAGAAGTTCTAACCTGGATTGCCAAACTCTACACAACTCATATAGTTCGACTTTCTAACACATTTTTTCATAAGAAAACCCTGACTTCTTTCCCCGGATCTTAAAGAGTGTGAAACCAAACCAAACCAAACCGACACATATTTTGGAAAAATTATTTTCTTGAATGAGCTCCTTTTAGAAGGTCGAAATTGGTGTTTTCCTAACCTTTGTCAATTAATCGCAAACATTAACTTACAGGTTCGGATACCTCCTGCATGACTTTTTTCAACCAAAAAAACTGTCCCCAAGTCACAGGTTTGCGCTCAAAAGAGAACCTCCCAAAATGAGGACCGGAGAGCTTACGCCCATATATGTACGTCGCAGGGATTTGTAAGTACTACGGACGTACTATCTACTAACATTCGACGTATTTTCGATGAATGTACCTACTATGTACGTAACAAACTCGTACTAGATACTAACATGGTACGTACTCCAGACATACATAGTACGTATATAGTACTTAAAATGTACGTACCTTAGACGTATATGGTACGTACATGGGACATCAAATTAAAATAAAGAAAGTGTAGCATTAGGGCTAGGTACCATTAAAAATTATTCTGGCTTCCTGAACATTCCTACTTTAGACCGATCATCCAGGTTTACCCCGAGGCTCGAAGTCCCGATAGGTTTGAAGTTTGTTTTGCTTGATTTAATATTTAAGTAATATATTGTCAGGAATGCAAATAACCCCTGACTGTGCCACTGTACGAAACCATCTTGGAAAAGCGACAAACACAATTATGGTTCTGTTGAGATAAGAAAGTGGTTCCGCCTCCCTCCAAAATAGAAAACATTTGGTTGCCGCCCACTACATAGCAGATGGTTATGGCGAGAAAAACTATTGAAAAGTCTAGAGTGGGAGTCGTAATGGTTGAGCGTGGGGATACAGCAAGTAGTGAGAGGGTTTTCCCTTTAAAGTGATTGGACATGGAAAAACTGTGAGATAAGAAAATGTTGTCTATAAAATGTATTTTATCTCTGTTTTTGTTTAGCTTATCTTGTTTAGCTCATTAGCTAGAATGTAAAGTAAATTTTAGGATTATCAGCAACGCCACTGACTTGGTTCCTCCAAGCTCTTCAAAGAGGGGATAATGGATTATTTAGGTCCAACCTACCCTTTATAAAAACCCAAACTTTGAGAAGACAAGTGGGTAGTTACATTCTAAGTTTTGTTGAATTTAACAAAAACCTCTAAAATTAATTGTCAGTAAAGAAACATAAGATTTTTATATTTAAAGAATATTTTGAAGTTTGTTATGTTGGTAAGTTTTAAAGTTTTATTTTAATATTTTGGGTCTTGTTTGTTTTATAGGTCATAAGTAAAGTCTTGTAACAATTTGCAAATTGTAACAGAGTTTTATTTTGTATTCATTAAAGTTTGTAACGTTTCTAAAACTGTTTCATATTTATTTTATTCACATAAGAGATCTACTACGGTACCCTCGTTTAAGGGTTCGATTTAAAATAAAATCCTACCCGACAATATCTCTAAATGATCGCGAGTCTAACAAACTTTAAAGATACTGTGTGTTATTTTAAAAACAAAGACTTTCTTATATCGATGTAAAATACAAAACTAAAAGGTTTGGATTTTTTTTTTAAATCATGTTTTTGCACAGAGTCTACCTGATTGGAAGCACGGCAGAATCACAGAAATATGACCCTAGAAACTATAACCATTTTAACCAAAAAGGGCAAAATTTAGAGTAATCCCACAGAAATATTATTTTTTTATCATTGTAGGTAAGTACTACAAGTAACATTATATCTAATAGTAAAAGTGTATGTATTAAATTGTTTTGTAGTCTTTTTTGTATTAATTTATATTTTAAAAATAAAAGTTGGTCAAAAACTTAAATTATAAGTATTCTCTTTTAATTTTTTAAAAAGATTTTATATACTGTAGGTACTCTAAAAATTCTGAGATAGCTTTACAAACTTCTAGAAAATTTGTAGGTATTCTAAAAATTCCGAATTGTCCAAAAATTGCGTGGGTACTTTTATTATTCCGAGGTAAGTTGACGAGTCGCCCATGGAAATTCCGGGGCAGTTCACGAGGGCATGTCGCTACCTATGGAGACGCTAGGCTTCCAGGATGCAGTGACCCTAATTATAGTTTGCTGAGTTAAGCCATCTAGCGGCCAGGTATGAAGGCTTGCGAGAGAGAAGATCACTGCATACAACATAAGTTTACATGAT
The DNA here is from genome assembly GCA_963576565.1 of Aspidapion aeneum. Lineage (NCBI taxonomy): Eukaryota > Metazoa > Arthropoda > Insecta > Coleoptera > Brentidae > Aspidapion > Aspidapion aeneum. The sequence goes on along the minus strand of OY755041.1, from coordinate 26,315,183 downwards.
GTACGATTAACAAATAATACGTTTATATCTAAAAATTGATTCAAATTTTTAATAATAATATTAAATAAATATTATGATACCACGTGGCGCTTATTTTGCAAAATAATAAAAAAAGTACCAAAAAACAATATACAGGGTGTAATTTAAATAATGTATCAAATTTTAAGGATTGGTGGGTAAGGTCCAAAGGAGACAAAAATTTTAAAAGATTTTTGTTATATATAGCATTTTTCAAGTTTAAAGAGTGGAAAAAAACTGTTATTAAACATTACAAATTTGACAATGTCTAATAATTTTGTGATTCATTATGATCAATAAAACTAATTTCAGTGGAGGATCAAAATCTATCATAAAATATAGTAATCCGAATCATTTTCTCGCGTTGCAACGGTTTTAAAACACTGTTTCAATAAAATACGTCATTGATTGGTGACGTCACAACTCTGAAATGCCGTGTTATTAATGCTCAAAAACAATTGGAAACCCAATACCATCTGTATTTCCTTTTTACAATTTGGTAACTTCAAAAACAAGTTAAAAAGGTTTTGTTTTTTTAATTATTTATTGTTTCAGTTTAAATAATGATATTTCCCGCTCGTTAGCAATGAAGTCACGTTTCAACCAATTTCAATGGTTTTGAAACTAGCCTTTCTTTAGTTTTAAACCAGCGCATGCGTTTTTTGCCAAAGTCCACATGCTACTTTTTTATATCTTTTATAATGCTTCCCACTCTTTTCGACAAAGACAGAAATAGAAGACGTTCGTTGTGGACTAGCCATGGCAGCTAACTTCTCGTCCAAGAATGTTTTCGACAAATCTTGCGTTCTAGACGTCTATTCTTGAAATCTTTCCCATAGGAACGTTCTACTGAAATCACAAAATCCGTATTCTTGAGCTCCTATAGGAGAGATCACATCTACTAAATTTTAGGAGAACTTTGTTCTATTGGGTCGACCTAGTAGAACAAAGGCATTTTGTGTTAAAAGCATTCGCATTAACACCGAGAAAACAGCAAACCTTTATCGTAAACGTGTTCTTTGAGGTGGTCACGAACTAGGAGCTAAAAATTATGTAAATTTTCCCAACTTCACCTGTGTCTGCTAATTTGTCCTTCCGTTTAGTTACGTAAAAACAACTTTTTTCTCCTTCGTAACAATATAAATCTACTCTACAAAGAAAAAAAAATGACTTGCAAAAAATTCCAATGTTACCTAGTTTTTTAAAGTTTTTAAATTCTCGTTTTTTGTTTGCATTAATTTACAGGGTGTAATTGGTATGAGTCATAAGATATGAAGTGTAAACTTCTTTAGGCGCGTTTAGCAGTTTTTGTGGGTACTGAATTGAACTGAGCCGTCAGGCTCGGCTATGTAACGCTCGTTCGGGTGAAGTCGGCTCGAGTCGACTAACTGTGAAAGGAACATTGAGCGAGCGATATGATGATGATGCGCCTTGTTGAAGTTTACACTTCTGCCGTGTGGTCTTAAGCACACACAATTTTTTTTAGGTTATAAACTTTTGCTGTTTTATGTTATTTTTAAGTTTATATTAGCACAAACAAAATATTAAAATTTTTTAAAATAATTTTATCACTTTAGGAGATAACTTTGACTATCTCCTTAACTTGCCATTTTATCAAAAAAAATCACATTTTCTAATCATAATGAGATAATCATTTAGCATTGCCGGATTTTATTTTTTTTTTAATTTTTTTCCTTTTTCCTCAAACATTTTTTTTCTTATTTTGGCATCCTCTATCATACCGTTTACACCCTGCTTATTTTTAAAATCTAGAAGTCATAAAAGATTATATGTCGAAACTTAATTTTTGCAAGTATCTTTTTTGCCTGTGCATGGTAGAAATAAATGGAAATAAGAAAATTTCGCCGATCCCATAAACTAGCCGCCGCCGTGGTTTTAGTTTGAAATTTTATTCTGAATAGAAAATATTTATCGGTAAAACAATTTTTTAAATAATTGTTAAAAAATTTTCTTTCTTTCAAAGCAGTTTTTTAAGTTCTTTTAATTTTTTTTAAAACTATTTTTCTTATTTTTTGAGGAAGATAGTGGTATCTGGACATAATTTAGATTAGGACGCCAAACAAATAAAATTGAAAAGTAAAAGTGAATCGGCGAATTGTCCTGACCCCTAAAAGAACTGCACAGTAAAAAATGTTATTACTAAAACATTATCTTCATCCAGCTAATAGTACACATTGGAGCTGAGATTACTTTATTTTTATGTAGGCTGACAAATGTTACGTAACAAAGTTTAACACCTTATCAAACTTTGTAAAACTCCACCCCTATAACCGCTAAATCACAAGAAAAAAAAATCATTTTTTCAATCAAGCTTCTTTCTTCAGCTCACAGAATAGGAAATACTCCAAATAAGCCAGCTGTCCAAGGAGCGTATATTCTCTTAGGCTTTGATTGGCTGAAATTTTTAAATCAATCAATCAGAGCCCAATAAAATATAAATCCGATAAACGCTCCATGGTCACCCAGCCATACCCTTTATAAATCTGGCAACGCAAAAAATTTTTTTTTTCGAAAATTCAGTACGACGCAACCACAAATTTGTTAGGTGATCCGTGGTAATAGGGACTTATTGCAATAAGGCCAGGCAGTAATAATGCAAAAGTCCCTAGTAAGTCCCTAATAACGAGGTATAGGATAAAGCCGGCTGTCCATTGAGCGTGTTATTCGCGCGGATTTTTTTTCTTACGCTTTGATTGGTTCAAATTTTTTAATCAACCAATCAGAGCCCAAGAAAGGAAAAATCCGCTGATAATACGCTTAATGGACACCCGACATAAGATTGTTTCCGCTCCATAATAGAACACTCACATTTTGTATGGTCGGGAATCGGACCCCTGACGGGGTGAGCGAAGTTAGGCACAAACTTATCAAACCAATGACGTCAAACGGTACGTCACTGTTTTAAAACTTTTTTAAAACAGTTGGCCGTGAGAAAACGTGTCCGAGGTACACAAATAAATGTCAAATTGCTCCCTAAATCCAATGTTTTTTAGCTCACACATATACTATACTATAATAGTGTGAGCTATGGTGATCCTAATTTTTTCGAGAAAAAAAAAGTTGCTCCGATTTCAAAAATTTTTATATATCTTTGCGTTTCAGATGATTTTGAACTTTTTTGTCGCGCCGTCTGTCTGTCTGTCTATCTGTATGTCTGTCTGTCTGTCTGTAACGACCAACGCGCATAACTCAAAAACCGCTTGGCCGATTTTAATGAAATTTGGTACCTAGGCTGGGTCTTGGGTCGAGATGGTCCCATTTAAAAATGAACAAAATCCACCCAACACAAGCCAAATAAAAGGGTGGGGGTAGATTTCAAAAATTAGAGTTTACGTGAAAATATGGCGTGTGTGATATCAAACGAAAGGTAATTGAGTCCGGAGTTAAACAAAATACATTTTAGTTTTTGTTTTTTTTAAGGGTGGGGGTAGATTTCAAAAATTTGAGTTTGTCAAAACATGGCTTGTGTGGTATTAAACGAAAGGTAATTTAGTCTGGAGTTGAATAAAATATATTTCAGTTTTTAGTTATATTAGCACGTACACTATAACTATAGTACCTAGTGTGAGCTTAGGGGCCCATATATTGGCAGAGTATTTTACATAGCATTACTTAAGTTTGAATTTTAGCTCACACTACTAGTATACTATAGTAGTGTGAGCTATGGTGTTCCTAATTTTTTCGAGAAAAAAATGCTCCGATTTCAAAATGTTTTATATATCTTAGCGTTTCAGATGATTTTGAAACTTTTTTGTTGCGCCGTCTGTCTGTCTGTAACGACCAACGCGCATAACTCAAAAACCGCTTGCCCGATTTTGATTAAATTTGGTACCTAGGCTGGGTCTCGGGTCGGGATGATCCCATTTAAAAATGAACGAAATCCATCAATCATAAGCCAAATAAAAGGGTAGGGGTAGATTTCAAAATTTAGAGTTTATGTGAAAATATGGCATGTGTGATATCAAACGAAAGGTAATTGAGTCTGGAGTTAAACAAAATAAATTTTAGTTTAAAAAAAGTGTGAAGGTAGATTTTAAAAAATAGAGTTTAAGTAAAAATATGTCGTGTGTGATATCAAACGAAAGGTAATTGAGTCTGGAGTTAAACAAAATACATTTTGGTTTTAAAAAAGGGTGGGGGTAGATTTCAAAAATCAGAGTTTAAGTTAAAATTAACATGGCTTGTGTGGTATCAAACGAAAGGTAATTGAGCCTGGAATTGAATAAAATATATTTCAGATTTTAGTTATATTAGCTCACACCACGGTCCGTAAATATACGGACCGTGAGCTCACACGAACACTATACCTAGTGTGAGCTTAGGTACCCATATATTGGCAGATTATTTTTATTAGTCACCCGGACTTTTTTCGTTCACCGCAATATTTTTTTAAATAATAATATTTAGTTTTAATAATAATTAAGCAAAAAATAGGAATAAAAAAATAAGTAGTAGTTTACTTTAAAAAAATGATTTAATCTTAGGAGCAATTTTTAATTTTTTTTATAAAACGCGATATTGCTAATTTTGGTATTTTTTACGCGGTTCCGTGTAAAGATAATATATAAATTTAAGCACATTGTGATAGGTTAACTCAAAAAATACAATAATTTTCATACGAAATTAAAATCATCACTAAAATGCTTTGGAGAGAGCCAAATAATTCAAATTTTAAAAATTACAAATTTAAATTTTGTTGAAAATCTCACTTCTACAGTTTTTATGAAAAAAACTCAATATATTTGTTGAGATTGTTATAAAGCGGTAGAAAGATATATCAACTGGCTGTATAAAAGTGAAAGCAAAATTGTCCTACATATTACGGTTTTTGAGATATTTGGCAAAAAGTAGGTTACCATCAATCTTAAGCTTTAGGGCGTCGCGACGTCATCTATAATGAGACGCCCAGCAAAGCACTGGTTTTTCTTAACTTCGCATGGAGTCCTTAAGCAGCATGCCAAGTTATATCAAAATCACCCAAAAATTAAATATTTCAAAATTGACTGCCCTCGGAATTGGTTTAAAAATGAAATTTGCAATATCAAATATAAAATAAAAAAACACATTTATCTAAAATGACCAACCGTCCGGTTTTGGGCCGGACAGTCCGGTTTTTTGGACTGCCGCCTGGTTTTTAAAATGTGTCCGGTATTATCCGGTTTTTTTTCGAATATATCCGGTTTTGTCTGGTTTTTTTAAAGAAATAGATCCCGTTCACATCGGCACATCCCATCAAATTAAAAAAATACTCTGCCAATATAATTATGGGCCCCTAAGCTCACACTAGGTGCTACAGTTATAGTGTACGTGTGAGCTAATATAACTAAAAACTGAAATATATTTTATTCAACTCCAGACTAAACTACCTTTTGTTTGATACGACATGCCATGTTTTGACTTAAACTCGAATTTTTGAAAAACACCCCCACCCTTAAAAAAAACAAAAACTAAAATGTATTTTGATTAACTCCGGGCTCAATTACCTTTCGTTTGATATCACACACGCCATATTTTAACGTAAACTCTAATTTTTGAAATCTACCCCCACCCTTTTTTTAAACTAAAATGTATTTTGTTTAACTCCAGACTCAATTACCTTTCGCTTGATATTACACACGCCATATTTTCACATAAACTCTAATTTTTGAAGTCTACCCCCACCCTTTTATTTGGCTTGTGTTCATTGGATTTTGTTCATTTTTAAATGGGATCATCTCGACCCAAGACCCAGCCTAGGTACCAAATTTCATTGAAATCGGGCAAGCAGTTTTTGAGTTAGGCGCGTTGGTCGTTACAGACAGACAGACAGACAGACAGACACCACAAGAAAAAAGTTTCAAAATCATCTGAAACGCAAAGATATATAATTTTTTTTGAAATCGGAGCAACTTTTTTTTCTCGAAAAAATTAGGATCACCATTGCTCACACTACTATAGTATAGCATATGTGTGAGCTAATTAAGTATTTAGGTGCATGAGCCTATACAAGGGGGGGCTTGGGGGTTGAAGCCCCCTCCCCAAGAACCTAGAAATAGATTATTTTAAAAATATTTGTTTATCTACTTTTTAATAAGTTATTAAATAAAAGTGGAAAAAAGTTGCAAGCCTCCCCCCAAGGCGATTTTTTGTATACGCCACTGTAGGTGCATATCTGAAATAAGCATTAAACATTTTCTACAGTACAAAATTTAGTTCCATTTTAAAACAATTGTTATGATGTGTACATACAATGTTACGATTATCATTTTTTAATAAAGTGGAAACAGTGTGATTTCAAAAATAAATAACGCATAACAGAAATGACAATAAAAGTATGAAATTGAAAAGGGCCTAAAACAATTTTTGCGTGTATAAGTACAATACAAGGTGTTCCAGAATTTCCCTCACACGCTATATCTCTGTTAATAGTGAATATAAAATATTTTAAAACACGGGGTTTTTAATGATGCCTACTAGCCCTTAGCATCAAGTCGTCAATAGCTATTTTCCTATCAAGTGTGGAAAATCAACTTTTTCCGCACGAGACTGTCTAGTTGACCGTTGAAAAAGATTCTCCACAAGAGTTAGGAACAATTGTTTTTTTACAAGCGTCAGAAAAACATAAAAAAATTAAATGATATAAAAAATACAGTGTTATAGTCACGCGACTTTTTCCAAAAAACAAGTGTTTTATACAAATTTGGCATCCTACCTTTTCACTATAGCAACCAAGGCATTTTGTAGGCATTATTATTAATAGAAAAATCTATACAGGTTTTTTTTTTAAATTTGACATTTTTGCAGCTCCTACTTTTTTTATTAAAATACAGGGACATAATTTACATGGTTACGACTATCAAAGTGGAAACAGTGTAACTACACAAATAAAAAGTGGGCCAATTTTTAAAGACATTACAGAAAATTACAATAAAAGTATAAAATTAAAAAGGACCTAACACAATTATTTAATAACACGCGTGTATACACGGTGTCCCCGAATTTCCTTTACACGCCGTTAGTGTAGCGGCCAAAGGAGCAGAATTTTAACATTGTAATGGGTTATAATAAAACATAGTATTTGTCTATATATATTTTATGAAGACAAAACATACGGGGTTGTATTTAAATTGGCAGTAGATTTAAGAGTGCAATTTGAAAAAAAAGTCGGTGGTGGCTACTTAGGGGTTAATGTAAATAAGGTACATATTTGGGTTTTTTAGAAGAAAAAAACAAAAACACGTCAGCTTCGTTTTTGTACGGGCTTAAGTCTGTTAATAGGATTAGGTGGGATCATAATCTTCTTCGAAAAAAATGTATGCTAGCAAAACGAAATCGACCCAGATTGGCTCTTGTGTCAATATACCAGCGCAAATACTAGAAATTTCTTAATTTTTTGCAGAAAAATTTTGGTTTAGATATCGTCTATTATAAATATGATTAATAGGTTAGATTAGAGGTTTTTAATTTCTTTACTATTCTATGGGCTAGCTACTGGCGTATAAAATTTAATTAATACTTAGGTGCCTACATATGTATTTTATTTATATCAAAGTATTTTCTAATAATGTAAGAGTTTTAGAAAACTATACCTATTATTTAATAATAAAATAATAGGAACTAAAATTATATTACTGGAGAACATGCTTCGTTCTTTGAGATGACCTCAGGTGCCATCTAACCATATGTAGTGAAACTTTCAGCGTACGTTCAACGAATTCAGCCAAAAAATTTTGCCAAACAGGCAACATCGCACCCGCATTTTCGACTTTTTTACGGTTCGAGCTTTTTACGTTTCGACATAATTACGTTTCGATGATTTTGCGTCTCTTCTCCATTGCGTATCGCGCGTTTAATTTTCGACTTTTTTACGTTTCGACATTTTTACGGATCGACGAAATTACGATTCGTTTAAATTATTTTCTTCTACATTATTTTCGACCATTTTACGGATCGACAAAATTACTTTTCGCTTAAATTGCTTTCTTCTCTTTTATTTTTCGATTTTATTATTTTTCGACTTTTTTACGGTTCGACCTTTTTATGATTCGATTTTTTTAAGGTTCGATCATTCTGCGAATCGACTTAACTACCTTTCGATCATTCTACGTTTCGATGCTTTTACGTTTCGACATTTTTACGGGTCGACGAAATAACACTTCGTCTAAATTATTTTCGTCTATTTTACTTTCGATTTTTTTATTTTCGACCAAATTACGGTGCGGCATTTTTTTTCGTTTCGACACCTTTTACGTTTCGACAAAACTTTTTTCAATGTTTTTGTGGCGAGCCGTAAATAATACCTTCTCTAGCCATTGCTGCGCGGGTAGGAACGTAAAAAATAAAACAAAATAAATAAATACACAAAAAGTCTATACTAAAAATAAATTTACCGAATGTTGAGTACCGGGAATCGCAGATATCAAATAGTTATTATTGAAGTATGTAAATAACTATTGTAAATTATAAGGCACATCTTTTAGTTATGAAATGGGTTTATTTACGTATAATGACACATTGATACAATCCGTGATCTACGTGTAGCCGGACATCAGGTGAGACTGAAGTGCGAGGTTGCCAAGCTTTCATATATATAAATCCTAGATATATGACAGCAGATAAGTGGCAAAAGACAAAATTAAATCTTATTTACTCAATAACAACAAACAAACAACCGGGCTTGCGGGTGACAATGAGTGTAATTATCTTGTTGTCCACCGATGTGAGCTGCCAAATTGTCCATGGCAGGCAGAGCCAGCAAATAATGAGAAAGAGAGAGAAAGAGAAACACAACAACAAACTTACCTTCCCAAATAACCAAAGCATTGGGGTTGGTCATGGAGTAACCCAGTTCGAAGCCTAACACGCCATATTCAGAGAGGGAGCTGTTGCAGACAGTGTAGGGAGCTTGGTCGGGATACAAATTGCAAAGTGGCCTAAAAAGTATTGAAAATTATAATTAAAGTTTGTTTTTAATTAATAATTGTAATGTCAAATTTGCAAACTGTCAATTTTTAGGAGGTATTGTATTTATCTTGTTAACTATTTCTCATTTGTTATAAAACATTTTTCAATATATAATTTATTGATTAAAAACTTTAGTTGTACAATTTAGTCATTTTCTGTAAAAACGTACCTATGTTTTATGAATGCAATTTTTTTATTAAAATAAAGTCAATGTTAATTCAAGTAGCTAAAAACCAACGATTATAAACACATAGGATTGCTAATTAGCTCGAATCTCTCAGCGGTAGGCGGCGCCTTGCTTACGTCACTAGTGGACCTCTGCTCAGCGCGCTTCATTTAATACACATTGCAATCGTGAGTTTTTCCCGCTTTTTTCTTGCTTACTTGCAAACAAATTTTTTATTCGTGATAGTAAATATAATTAATAATTTCATTCATTTAAAACAAATAATTTGATAAATCAAGAGTTTGCTCTGGGAGCTGAATTTTCCTACCAGACGATATGTTGGAGTTTCTTTTTTAAATAGTTGAAAGTTTTAGAATAGAAGTAGGATGTTTTCTAAAAGTTTAATCAATTTAAATCATTATATGTATAATTTATTGTTTTTGTTGCGGATATAATAAAATACACTTATGTAGTAACAAAAAGGTATTTATTTGATATTTCGGATCTAAAATTGCAATATTTATTATATTATTATATCAAAAACAAGTCAGTTTTTGGAGAAAACAGCCAAATAAGATGTGTTTTTCAACTTCTTATGCTTTAAATCAATAGAATTTCATAAGTTTTTTTTTCAAATGATTTATATTGTTTGTGTTATGAGTTGTTATCCCACCCAGCGCCCGTTTTCACTCCTTCTCCTGTAACATGTTTCTGAAACTTCTATAAAGAGACTAAAAAAACTTAAAAAAAAAAACTGAAACTAAACTTGGAGAAACGGTCTACAAAATAAACTTTCGAATAATCAGTTCAATAAAAGAAGTACGTTTGCGGCATAATTACCAATGTTCTTTAATGTGATTAATTTAATGAGCAAGGAGTTTCCAAAAATCCAAAAAAAATTAAAAGTTTATATAAATATAATAATATAAAAGTATATATATTTATATTTCTACACTGCAAGAGGGAACACAAAGCTTTTATTTCAACAATAAATGAATGTGCTTAATTTATATCAATTCACTTAATTCACATTTCTAAAGGGTAATCATAACAAAAATATTTCATGTAAAAAAAAGCCAGGTACGCGAAAGTGGTATTCCGTAAAAAGAATTGAGATAAAAGTAAAGCCAAGTTCTACAATACAAATTTCAAAATGAATGGTTCTTACTAGTTTGGAAATGTTTTTTTAAACTTTGCTATTCCAGCCAAACTTCTTTACGTTCAATTTCCTAAGAGTCATTTGCAGCCGTAATAGCCAAGTTTAGAAAAACAATTCCCCAAACTAGTAAGAACCATTCATATTGAAATTTGTATTGTAGAACTTGGCTTTACTTTTATCTCAATTCTTTTTACGGAATACCACTTTCGCGTACTTGGCTTTTTTTACATGAAATGTTTTTGTTATGATTTCACTTTTTTAAAGGATTTGGATAATATTTAAGTTTTAAAGCAGTAAAATATACGGGATATTGTTCAAAACTTTTGCAATGCCTTATAAAAAAAGTTTTTTTTATATTTTCCTATGGTTTTATCATAGTTCTTATCAGCCTTCTAAAGGTCAGCTCTCTAGTGTTCCTGGAAGTAGGCAATGTTAATTTTACATAACTGTACATTTATAGGGAAGGAAAGTAAATCAAAATCTTATAGTGTTTTAAAAATTTTTCCTATAGTTTTATCATAGTTCCTATCAGTCTTCCAAAGCTCAGCTCTCGAGCGTTTCTGGAAGTGGACAATGTTACTTTTACACAACTTTACATTTATAGGAGAGGGAAGTAAATTATAATTTTGGGGTGTTTTAATTTTTTTCTATAGTTTTATCATAGTTACTATCGGCCTTCCAAAGCTCAGCTCTCTAGCGTGTCCGGAAGTGGGCAATGTTACTTTTACATTTATAGGGGAGGAAAGTAAATTATAATTTTGGGGTTTTAAAATTTTTTTCTATAGTTTTATCATAGTTCCTATCAGTCTGCCATATCTGGAAGTGGGCAATGTTAGTTATACATAACTTTACATGTATAGGGGAGGGAAGTAAATTAGAATTTTGGGGTTTTTTGATTTTTTCCCCAGGGGTTTAGTCATAATTTCTATCAGTCTGCCAATTTTCAGCTTTGTAGCATGTCTGGAAGTACAGTAGAATTTTGATGATCTATACATGACTGAGTGACAATTTCGACGTTTTTTGAAATTTCGTAACTACTTCAGTACTTTTGGGAATTCCATGAAACTAAACATGAAGGGAGTGTTAACTCCATGGAGATCTACGACTGCAAAGTTTGAGATTCGTAGCTCATTCCGAAGTAGAGTTTTAGATAGGAAAAATATCGGCTGAAATGTTTCAAGAAAAGATGGTATGGCGCGTGAACTTGGCGAGGCACTGCCTTGCTTTCAGATTTACCTCCTAAATAGTCAACGACACCGTCAAATAAATGAAAAAACGCAAAAAAACGGAGGTAAAAACGTCAAAAACACCTTAAAATCACACGAACTCTCAATACAAACAAAGCAACTGGTCCGCTGGTGACGTAAGCAGACACTGTTCGTCTCGCTGAGCGACGCTAACATAGAGTTAAATGGAAATAAGCAATCCTGTGTGTTTATAATCGTTGGCTTAAAACTGACTAGCCACATGCATGTGTTTCGAACTTGTTATCTTCTTCTAGTGTGGGCATAAGTAATCAGTGGCGTGCAGTGATAATCGAAGCAGGGTAGGCAAAAATTGGCGGTGTTTTGCCACTTCCACGTTTACTGCCCACATATAGGTACTAGAATACAAGTTATCAACAAACTCTATTATCAAATATTAAAATAAAATAAGCTAACACAAAAAATCGAAGCCCTTAAAAAATCAAAAAAAATTATTATAGCTATTATGAAATCTAGATGATTCTGCCCAAATATGAAAAAAGGCAGTAACTAGCAAAAAACCAAAATGCATTTTACCCGTTAATCTTAAATTATTTTATTTTTTGCGCTCAAATTCAACTTATCAGAGAAATTTACTTTATTTGTTATAAATATTCGATAAAACATTTACTGCTTTCTGGAAAATCTAAACCTTTGCTATTTAAAGTCGATTTTCCACAAATTTGTTAATTTGAGTCTGCATCTTTCTCTATAGTGGGCAAAATTAATTTTAACCAAGCAACGCACTCGAATGCATGGGACACACGAATATTCATGTCCAAGGTACGCGGACCGAGAAAAACACGTGATGCCTCCTTGTGATATCTCTCTCATTCTTACAGCGCCAGCGTTCTGCAGAATACAACGTCTTTCGAGAATCGACAAACACCCAGCCTTTTTTATCCCATTACTGCTAAAAGAAATCAAACAACCTTGACAAAAGTCTTATGGAACACCTGTTAGGAAAATATTAAATGAGAAATGCGCGATAATGCAGTATATGCAATTAATCGAAATGTCTTCGCAATCTCTAGAACAAAAATTAATGAAAAAATGTCATGAGGTAACTTATTCAAAATATGATATCACAAAAAAGTGTTTTGAATTTTATCTAGGGTAGGCAACGTCTTTCCGCCTACATTGTATGCAGGCCACTGTAAGTTATGGTCCGCTTTTTACCCCTTCTGCTGATGGATCTCTCTAGGCCCGATGCATGAAGGGAGGGTTGATTACTAGTGAAGACTAAGAAAATATTAACAGATAGACTAACAACAAAATTTGACAGATATCAATCAAAGGAACAAGCAGGCTTCAGTACAGTTGACCACTTATTAACCATGAAAATCCTAATAGAACGAACCAACGAATATAACATTCCACTATATATTGCGTCTATAGACTTCGAAAAAGCTTTCGATAGCATTGAGCACTGGGCAGTAAAAGCATCTTTAATTAATAGCCGAATAGATCACAGATATACAGACTTAATAGCCAATATATCGATGGCCTAACTGCAATATCCGTATCTGAAAATTCAACTTTACAGTGGAAGCGAAAAACAGTTTAGGTAACACATATAGGGTTATTGGGTATAAAAAAATATATTTGCTGTATTTGTGATGTACTACTACTATGTCGGTTTAGAACGTTTTTCTACGTTGTCCGACGCCTATTCTCCACCTCCTTCAATCCTGACAATCATCCTCTGTCAGATTTTTTTGACTCATTGATCTTTGGATTGACTGTTGCCATTCTAGTTTAGGACGCCCTCTTTTTCTGCGCCCTATTGGTTGCCATTCTAGGACCTGCTTTGGTAATCTTCCGTCATTCATCCGTTGTACATGGCCGTACCATATCAGTTGCCTTCTAGTGATGTCATCCGTTATGCTTCCCTCGATTCCCATTCTTTCTTTTATGATCTCATTTCTTATGTGATCTATTCTAGATATTCTGATTGATCTTCTTATTGCATCCATTTCGACACTTTCCATTTTTGTTTTGTATTTTTCTGTTACGCGACAAGTCTCTATTCCATACAACAGCGTGCTTTTGACCATTGTTTCATATATGTTAAATATTACATTCTTTTTTATCTCTCTGCTCCATAAAATACTGTTAAGACATCCAATAACTTTTTTGCTTTTACTATTCTTTTTTCCAATTCTTTACAGTCTGTACCTGTCTTATCAAATGTGACACCCAAGTATACATACTCATTGCATGGAGATATTGTTTGTCCATTTTCTAGTACTAACTCACTGGATTCGTTTCCAATACATAAGTACTGTGTATTGTCCACGTTCACTGTTGATCCCCACTTTTGGTATTCTTCTGTTAACTTTCTCATCATATACTCCATGCCTTCTTTATCATTAGCCACAATTACTTGGTCGTCAGCAAACTGTAGTGTGTATATGGTAAATCGGTCGTTAAGTTGTATTCCCATGCCGTGCACTTTACGTTTCCAGTTTTTTAGAGCTACTGCGATATATATTTTAAAAAGAGTTGAAGAGATACAACATACCTGTCTTAAGCCTTTTGTTACCAGGAATTCTTTTGAAAGTCGATTTCCAATTTTAATTTTAGATTTTGACCCTTTGTATAGTTCTTTTATCGCTTTTAAATATGTATGATTGATATTAGTTTGCTCTAACACTGTCCATAATTTTTCTACTGGAACGGTATCATATGCTTTTTGTAGGTCCACAAAGGTAACATGAGTCTCTATATTTCTGGCGCTCTTTTTCTCAATTACTTGTTTAAGACAAAAAACATTATCACTACAAGATCTGCTTGCGCGAAACCCACTTTGCTCTTCTTCTTCTTGTTCATGAAAATCATTCTCTATTAGATCTCTAAGAATCCTACCGTACAATCTACTTAGAGTACTGGTTACTGAAATTCCTCTGTAATTGTTGCAATCCAGCTTGTTTCCTTTTTTATGTATTGAGGATATGAATGCAATTTTCCAATCATTAGGTACTGGATGTCCGTTTATGCATTGGTTAATAATATATGTGAGATTTTCGAGTAGTTTCTCTGATCCATATTTGAGCATTTCAGCATATATTCCCCCAGGTCCGCTAGCTTTTCCGGATTTATTACTTCCTCTCCATGTACTTCTATGTCTCTTCTCGGAGAGGCTGCCAGATATTCGGGTCTCGTCTCCTGCAGCAGTCCCTTGTAGTGTTCTGTCCATTGTTCTGGTTTGATTATCTGGATGTTTACTTTTTCTTTGGTTGGGTTTTTTACTGTAGAAATGAATTTCCATACTTCCGAACTTTGCCTACCTCCTACGTGTGTATTTATGTCGTGGCACTTGCGCTCGAACATTTCATTTTTTTCTGTGCGTATCAGATTTCTGAGCTGTCTTCTGGTTTCCCTGCAGATTTCTAGGTCTCTTTGCTCCTTAGTACTGAGCCATTTCAAGTATGTACGTTTTTTCTCTTTGACCATTTCCTGTATTTTGTCCGTCCACCACATCTTCCTGTTATTTCTATTATCTTGGTACCCAACAGCTTCGTTGCTTGCTTCCTTCAAGCTATTTATCTTCAAATGAGTGATTTGTGTTTATTAATTTTTCATCTAATCGGTTCTGATAAAATCTTTGAGTACTTTCGATTTCTAGACTTCTAAAGTTGTATTTTTGATTGTCTTCGATGCTTTCTAGGTTTTCATTTTCTCTAATACTTTCGTCCTTATTTGTTTTTCTTAAAGGGAATAATATTTTTGCTTTTACCAGATGGTGGTCAGATCCACAGGTAACACCACGAAGTGCTCGCACATCATACCACTTTAATTGCGAGTGTTGTCCACCTATAGCATAATCAATGATTGATTTAAGATTTCTTGTTGGCTGAATCCAGGTATATCAATGAATATCCTTATGTTTAAAAAAACCATTATTTATTTTTAGGTTGTGGGTTTCACACAATTGCATCAGTCTTAAGCCATTATCATTTGTTACTTCCTACCAAATGGTCCTATCACTTTGCTCTGGGTTTGCCTACCAGTTCGGCTATTAAAATCGCCAAGCATAATTATTTCTCTGGTATTACCGATTTTTGTGATAGTCTCATCAAGTTGATCAAAGAACATTTGTTTTGTAGCTACTCTTTCGTCATCTGATGGTGCGTAGACTGCTATTTATTTATTCTTTAGATTTTTCTTTATTTGTGATGTCCCTCACATATATGTCTTGTATCATTATACACCATGAAAGTAGCCAGCTCATTTTGCCTAAATCACAAATAATCTAAAAATTATCAAAATGTTAGATAATGTGTGTGGTATTGCAGTTAGGCCATCGATATATAGCGAAGCAACAAAATCAATCAAAATCCACGAAAGAACCAAGCCAATACACTTAAGAAGAAGTCAGAAGTCAGCCAGGGTGACACAATATCCCCTAAACTACTTAACCAGGCCCTAGAAGATGTTTTTAAAAGATTAGATTGGGAAGAAATAGGCATCAAAGTAAACGGACAGTTCTTGAACCATCTAAGATATGCTGATGATATCGCCCTAATAAGACAAGATAGAAGAACTGATAAAAATGCTGGAAGAACTGGATACAGCAGCTAAAAATATAGGCCTTAGTATGAATTGCACTAAAACTAAAATCATAACAAACACAGATGAAGATATTACGGTCAGAATAAACAAAAAGAAAATACAACAAGTAGAGGAATATACATGCCTGGGACAAATTATTAAACTAAAAATAGAAAACCAAACAGCTGAAATCAAGACACGAGGAAGATTGGCCTGGGCAGCATTCGGTAAATTAAGCTACATATTAAGAAATAAAAAATACCCTCAGTACCTTAAAACGAAAGGGTATAACTAATGTATCCTTCCTGTACTTACCTATGGATCCCAAACCTAAACACAAAATTAAACATGGATAAGGAAAGAAAGGCCCAAAGATCAATGGAAAGACAAATGTTGCATGTAAATCTAACAGATAGAAAAAGGAATGAATGGATAAGAAATAAAACAAAAGTAAGGGATGTCAGAGGAGAAGTAGCAAAATTAAAATGGAAATTTGCCGGTCATAATATCAGACAGAGAGACAATCGATGGAACAAATGTATTGTAAACTGGAGCCTTGGGAAAATAAAAGAAGTAGGGGAAGACCCCAAATGAAATGGACGGACGATTTGAAGAAACACGCGGGAACAAGATGGATGAACACGGCGACAGACAGAGAAGAGTGAAAGATTTTGGGGGAGGCCTATATCCAAAGATGGATTGAAGAAGGCTAAATAGATAGATAGAGATGCTGGTCAGGCGTTCTAGTCCGCGTCTGACTGATTCCACAATGTGGAGATTAAAACAGTTTTTTGTTCTTTGTCGTTCATGTGAGACCTCTCCTGCTGATAGAACCGATCCGAACACTCATCGTATAGCACGCTCTGCACGATGAGTGTCCCTAGGTCCAATGCATAAAGAGTGTTGTGCACTAGTAAAGAAGACTGAAAGAAGTTTTTTTTGCATAATTCATATTTATTTAAAAAACAGTCCTCACCGAAAAAATCTATTACTTATTATTAAGACAGAACACTGCGGTCTTGTTTCTGGGTAATTTATATCTGTAGTAACATTAAGTAATTGAAAATATTGTTTCAATGAAAAAAAATTACCTGTAGGTGGCTTTGTCGACTTTCTGGTGATGCAACACGTGATGTCTATGAGAGAAAGTGCCTCTTTCCACATCTTGACCGGACAATCTGACATGGATGCCCTCTTTAAGCAGGGAGCCAAAGGCGAAGGCTTCACCGAGCGCCCAATCTGCGATGCGGTTCTCCACCATCTCGGTTCTGGCTTTTAAAATACGTTCAATACCTGAAAAGATAAACATATCCCAATTTGACTTTTTTTTTATATTTTGCTGTAGTGTCTTGATAAAAAAAATAAAAATATGTATAAATGAATGTAATATACCTTTAAGGATATTTTTTGGTGGAAATTATTTCGAGTCTGGCAACTGGAAACATTTTACTCACGAATAACTACTTTAGAAATACGCAGGGTGCGAGCTGGTTTTGTCACAAAATGTTGCGGACACAAGGCCAGCACCAAAAAATGTTAACCGATGTGTTTCTATGTCGTCGTCGGATATATTTTGTTGTTAGTGTTACGAGAGCCTGGTTGAGTATTCTCATTCCTTAGCTCCCATTTGCTTTTTTACCAGTAACGTCACAAACAAATTACAGCAAACGGGTTTCTAAAGGGTTAATCGATTGAACGAGTATCTATTGATGTGCTGCTCAGTCGGCGAAAAACCCAGTTTTTGATCAAAACACCAAATGGGAACTAAGTGAGAATGCGGACATGTTGCCCTTGTTGATCAAGTATATATTGATGTGCTGTTCAGTCGGCGGCATACGCCGGCAACAGCTTGTTCCCGGCAAATGTTGCTCGGTTCGGACGTTATTTTCAAAGTCAGAATTTTAGATATCCAAAGCCTGATTTCTGAATTTACTTTAAATAGGAAACCCAAAAGTCAGACTAGACGATTTTAAGTTAATAAATTCGTATTTTTGAAGTTTTTCTGGGATTTCGAAATTTGAATCAAAGAGCCCTAATACCTACTCTAATATAACATATTTTCATAACACTGTATTTTAAACAAAAAAAATAATTATAGGACCTTAGAGCATTTCAAAAACTTTTTAACGCAAGGAAGTTCACAGTGGTCTGTAATCGACTTTTTTGGGTATACAGACGATGAACTTGCCTAAAGTAACAGACAGGGCCAGGGTGAAAAAATTTTATACATCACGCTCTAAAAAACCAGCTCAAGATATAGGGTGCTATATGGTCAGGCAGCAATAACCCCTATCTGTTTGTCTTTATATAAAATACTATATTTAAATTAAAAACAACAGAATTCTCTATAGCCGTTTATTTCACTCACAGTTACAAAAATGTGTTTTGAGTCAAACTTAAATTTATATATTCGATTACAATTAAAAACATTTTTTTACATCTTTTTCGAAAATAAATTTGTTAAATGTTTACGGGGTTTCTGTTTTTTCCTATTTTTTTGTCTTCGAAATTTCCCTGGATATTCTTAAGTCTGTTCTTTCTTTATTCTTGATATTGTTGTTAATAAACTTTTTCCTGTAGGTTTCCACAAAAGCTATTTGTTCAATTTTCTTTAATCTCTGACGACCAAAAATGTAATCATCTGTTGCTATTTATTTCTCACAAGACTTGATCTCCGTTCCAATCCTGCAAGCTTCATCAATAAGAGTTTTCACTTCTTTCAGGTATTGCTTTCTGTTGCCTGTAGCAGGGCTGGCCGAAACGTGTCTTCCAATGTATCTAAAATAAAAAAGAAATAATCATCATCATCAAATCCTGCGATAAACCAAAAACTGTTGCATTTTTGTGTTTAAGTCATCCAGACACTAGAGGGAGTCAGTGATTACAAGCAAGGTATCCAAGATGGGTTTTAGAATAAGATTGCCATTTCAAGAGATAAGGAGGCAAAATAACAACTACGTCATTAGATTGAAGAGACATGGGCACGAGAATAAAGAAATAGAAAGCCATGAAGATTGAGACGCAAGTTGCAGCAAAAACTGTAGTGGGATTTCTACTCATACGGACATAGCTTTAAGCCTCTCGTCTCTTGCTAGTAATATAAGTTTTTTATTTTTTTGAGACTTTCCAACTATAGCTAGGAAGAATCGCCCAGTCATTTTATGCAAATTTTTGCCGAGATATGCCTTGTTAAGACGTTACAAAAACAACCATATGCCGAGGTGGGACTCGAACCCACAAGGTACGCAGCGCGCCTAGTCTACGCGCGGTCGGTCCAGTCATATAGCAAGCACTGCAGCTATTTGCACGAACCAACGCGCTAAGCCGGTCGGCCACGGTGTTCCCATTGATTTACCTAGTTTACTCTTGAAAGTAAATTGCAACCCATGTAAACCATATATACAGTGTGTCCCAACGAAAACGAAACAGAGACGTTTTTGGGTATTTAGAATATTTTTTCGAAAAATTCCTCGGACACGTCGATTTAGTTTTTGAGGGGGACACTTTTCGATTAGTTTTTGAGATATTTGCCTTCAAATTTTCAAATTTAACATGGAATGATAAAATAAAAATTAAATCCGAAAAATAATAAATTTCTAATTAAATTTTTATTTTATCAGGCCATGTTAAATTTGAAAGTTTGAAGGCAATTATCTCAAAAACTAATGGATAGATTTTTGAAATTTTTACATGGTTGTAAGGATATTCAAGAGAGCTTCAAAATAAGGTATCACTAGACCCACTTTCCCTATTCAAAATATAGGGGTAAAGTATACGCCTCGAAGGGGGTTCGTGCTACAAAAATTTCAAGATAGCCAAAAAGTGTCCCCCTGAAAAACTAAATCGACGTGTCCGAGGAATTTTTCGAAAAAATATTCTAAATACCCAAAAACGCCTCTGTTTCGTTTTCGTTGGGACACACAGTATAGAAAAACAATAGTCAAACCTAGGCGAACAGGACAAAATGGGAAATAATTGAAATCCGCTGGGAATTGAAATCCGCCATTAATACAGTGATTGAGCAAGGCCCACTTTGAAAGTCCCGATTTAAATGACGAACTACACCTGTTTAATAATGTTTAGTTTGGTTTTTTGTTAATATTTGAATTGATGGAGTTGACATTGAAATAAACTGATTCTGACAGAAAATTATAGAATTTGTTTGTATTCTTGAACCATTTGGAACTAAAATCATGGAAACACGGTCCAAAACAAGTGCGGAACAGGCGGAGAAGCTCAAAAGAAGGTGCTGAAAGGAGAAAAAAACCGATCAGGTGCAATAGGAGACACTAGAAGCTGTACTGTAGATGTTTTAGTGGAAGGTGGTTTGAGATGCAATACATCGGTGAGACCATTCCAATCTTTATCCAACTTAGATAGTTTTAGAGGCTTTGAAAAACTGAAAATAATATTTTTGAAAACAATAGGAATAGTCAAAAGTCTAACGACAAAAAAAGTAACACATCAAGGACATATAATATGAAAATGAAAAAGAGCGGTGGTAAGGATGTAGAGGAATGTTAGAGGAAGATAAGTAGGTCGTCACATTATAGTAAACATTCTCAACAGCTCAAAGCTATAGAAGAAAGTGAAGGGAAAATTTTACGAGAAATAGAAGATAACGGAAATTTAAAACTGAAAATAGAACTATTAACAAAAAAAATTAGAAAGATTAACGGAAACGCCAAGTAACAGTGCTTCTGAAACGACAGTGGAAGATTTTAGAGAATTTGAAAATGAAGTTAAAAAATCTACACCAAGCGTAAAAAGTTGGATAGAAAAAAACATAGTTTTTAATAAATTATTGATTCCGAAAAGTGTTTCATTAACTTTATCAAACGAAAATGTAACTAAATTGTTACTTACACAAACCCTTGACATTAATCTACCAATATTTTCAGGTAAAAAGATTGGCCCAGTTTTATAAATCGATTCAACTACACAACAGAACAACTTGGTATCTCAAATGAAGAAAATATTTGTAGACTGAATAGATGCTTAGTAAGTGATGCGAAAAGATGCTAATGTGCAAAAATGTTTGTATAAATAATAAAAGTTCTAGAGAATAGGTTTGGTAGACCCGATTTGATTATTGAAAGCCTAATAGATCAATCAAACAATTTGCCACAAATAAAAATAATACTCATCAAATCTTACTAATTTCGTAGAAATAGTTAATAATTTAACTTTAACTTGAGTCTCTTGAAATGTATAATTACTTAAATTGTCCCAAACTTTTGAAGCAATTGGGACATAAACTACCCTATAATATGCAATTTAACCGGGGTGAAAAACTAGCAAAAAATGGAAGTAGGCTTTCATTAGTTGAGTTTGGGACAAATCTATAGCTGTGAGTTATATCCATTTAACAGCAATAGAACCTCACAATGATAGAAACAAAAGAACTCTAGTTGTTATACACGATAAAGATAAACAATCTGTACACCTTTGTTTGTTATGTAAAGAATCCCACGAATTAAAAGACTGCGAGAAATTCTTAGATTTAACATCACAATAGAGATGGGAAATGGTAAAAGAAAATAATATCTGTTTTCCTGTTATTAAACTATGCAAAGATAAAGCCCCTTGCAATATAAATAAATGTTCTAAAGTACATTACAAACTTTTACATTTTGATTCACAGAAAAACGAGACAAAAAATAAACCTAGTTAAATTAAGGGAATTTGTGAATTGCACCGAAAATACCACAGATAAAGTATTACTAAAAATTTTACCCGTAACTTTAAAAACTGAATATTCAGAAATAGAAGTTAGACGAAGGTTCCGCAGTTTCACTGATAGATGAGAACTTAGCAAATCAATTAAACTTGGAAGGTCCATCACAGTTTTTGGGATTACGATGGGCAGATAAAGAAACCGCAAAAAACATCAATAGTAGAAGGGCTTCCTTTGAAATAAAACGAAAAATTAAAAACATTATCACAAAATGCAATCCTTTACTATCAAAGATATAGATCTATCAGCACAAACAATGAATATAAAAAATTTAGAGTCAAGCCACATTTAAAAGAGATCATTATTTCTAATTATTATGATGCTAAGCCTCAACTTTTGATTGGTCAAGATTACTGGGAGTTGATCACAACAAGAAAACTGCTCGAAGGTCCAACAAATTCTCCAGCTTTGTCTTACACCAAATTAGGATGGGTGATGCATGGCAACTTAGTTCAATTTAATGGAAGCTTCGATATAGAAAGAGTACGTCAGTTCTCATGGACAACATATTTCTAAGAAACAATTGGCCCTTAGGAAGAAAATTTATCCTAGCCGAGACAATATTGTAAGAATAGTTGATGTTAAGACAAGTATTGGAACTTATAAAAGATCAATAGCAAAGATATATGATTCACCCTACTGACAACATTTTCAAGGGTAAGAATGTTTAATAATGTTTAGTTTGGTTTGTTTGTTAATATTTGGATTGATGGAGTTGAATTTGTTTGTATTTGTTAACCAACACCTATTTGGATACAATATAGAACCGGAACCAACCAAAACGGCGTCAGTCTACTCCTTGTTCGCCACAAACTCTAGGGGTGGCGGCTTGTACTATGCTTGTTCACCACGACCTCTAGGCGTGACGCCTTGTACTATTCTTGTTCACCACATCGACCTTTAGGTGTGACGGCTTTTTCTCTAAATCTATGAACAACTCGCGGCAAAAGTTGCGTCGCCCCTATTTGAGGCTGCGCAGTAGTCGAAGAAAGAACTAATATTTTTCTATATCTATGGTGAAAACAGCAGCGCTGGCGAAACATTGGTAAAGCTTCGGTTTCTTACAAAGCGGTACCGCAAAAAAAGCAGCCGTAATATGATGGCAAGCTTTGCAGCGAAAAAGCGTGTATGTGTTTAAAAAAAAACTAAGCAGTTTAGGGAAAAACGTTAAGAAATCTTTTTCAGAGAAAATAAAATGTTCTTTTAAACGGTGTATTGCTAAGTGGTGTTTATTGTTGACACTCCTGGAGCGTCCACATATTGAGGTTATTTTTTTGTAAATTACAATTTTTGAAATGTTTTACTTAATTTTCTTAAAAACTAAGCTCGTTTTACTCTAATTGTTGAAAATAAAAATGTGTTACGGTACCGCAAAAAAAGCGGCCGTAATATGACGGCGAGCTTTACTGGGAAAAAGCGTATATGTTCCCGTAAATCGGAGTGTTCCTCCAGAGCGTTCGGCGCAAAAAATACGGCAGCACATTTTCTAAAGCGGCCGCTCTGTACGTTGGGATAGTGCAAGCACGTTTTTTGACGGAGCTCTCGTCAGAAAATACCGTTTAAATAATAATATTTCAAAATATCTAAAGAAGTTAATTGTTCCAGCGAACAAGACGAAATATTAATTGACTTTGTCAGCACTTATCAACGTAAAATCCGATTATTTTCTCTATCTACAGTAATATCTTGGTAAATTTTATCCAACAGTTAACGAAACAATTCTAGGAATGAATGAAGAACGATTAGATTAGCTAAACTTATGTGGTCCATCTTGTAAACACGACAGACAATATTTTATTAGAACTGTCAAAGCCGAAATTTTATTGCACCGTATTTAATGGTCCTTTACAACTGAAGGTTAAAGGTTTACTTGCCGACTTGCTTAAGCCTGTTCCTGTAGGGTAACGGTTGATCGAAATTAGAAACTTTTGGGGTGTAAGGTAATTCCAGGGAAGACAGAGAAAAACTGACCCCCTTAAGACGCTTAAATTTCAAATGAAGTTAAAAAGTAAAATCCGTCTATCTTGATACATCAAGTTGATTTTAAGCTCAAAAGTTTGCATTTTCGGAGGAGGCTTGCCAGTCTTTTATTTATAAATTTCATCTCTCATTTTTAGTTTTTAAGATATTAAATAGAGTTTGTATTTTTTTTTTGAATGATCTTTTCTTGAGTCGATTTTCGAATATTTAGCGAATAATTTCCTTAAAACTCACAACTAAAAATCGCACTCAATGTTTAAATTTTTATTCTTTGTTTTTTTTTTTGATATTTTAATTATTTTAGTTAGTGGAAAATACTTTTAAAATACTTAGTAAATAAATTATTCTTAAAGGTGGCATTTTAAATTGAGTTTCACACTTGACTGTAAATAAAAAAAAACAAAATAAAAAATTCGTAAATAAAAAAGTTATAATGCAAGCGGACGGGCTTCGGACTCAAGAAGTAATAAGAATCAGATCCTAGTATCAACCCTGTGAAGTTTAAGCTCGACAAAAGCTAAACCGCTTACCCCACATCTCTAGTTCCTTTAAGTGTGGTTTCCAATCTATGCTTGACGTATTCCCAAGCCCCTTGATTTTTGTGTTCTTCCTGTAGCCAGTAAATGGGCACATTAGGATACTTCTCGCATTCTTTTTTCACTAGATCATAGGGGAAAGGACAAATCTATAAATGAAGACAAGAAAACTGATGTAATTTGTGGAATTACTATAATATTTAGCAAAAGCTTTAAGACTTAAGAAAGCAGGTCTCTAAAAATGAGGTTAAAAAATGAAAAACAGAGTAGATAGACAAATAAATTTCATGTAAAAAAGAACATAGAATACAAAAATTAGAAATATAAGATATGATATTAATAAATAAAAGAACAAAAAGAAAGGTAGATAAAATAGAGTGCAGCCAATAAAAAAACAAAAAGATAAACGTAAAAGAATAAAGAGCAAATAATAATCACAATACAAAATCAACCAACCTGTTCCATACGAGCCATAGCAACCTTATCCTCCAGTCCTCTTTCCCTAAGAGCCTTGGTGACTTCATACCACACATGACCCGAACAAAACATTAGTTTTTTGACTGAAGCTGGATTTTTGGATGCTGGACCGGCTTCTGGGATAAGACGTTTAAATTCGGTACCTTTACAAAGTATTAAAATAGACATATACCATGCATTTTTAGAGAAGACCTGAAACTAACGAGTAAACCAATATTCCTAGTTGTTTATGTGACAGTGTGGTCCCATGCATATACGGTAGCATGTCATTAAGTTGTCTTAAGTGGATAAAGGAAGGATCTGTACAAGAAGAGTTTTAATGACATTGAATAGTTTAGTAGTACTAGTAGATTCATAATTCTGCAAGAAAAAAAGCCTAAGTAGACAGAAGGGGGTAGCTTTGTGGTAGGACATGACCTTGCATCAAATAAGGGTGACTTGGTTAGCGGTAAGAGCCAAAAACTGGTCGGGAGGTGGCCGAAGGTTCCTAATGGAGTTTGTATCTGACCTTTAGGAACAAATTGATGTCATACTACCGTATATGGAATATCTAGTTCCCAAGAGGTTGTTCAAAATTATTTGTGTATTGATATGACAACAATAACTTGAAAACCGTGCAACTACTATTACCACTATTCAACTAAAGCTAAATTGAAATCATATCGTGGGCTGAATGCAATAGTTGGGTAACTCGATTTTTGTACTTTTGAGAAAATCGATACAATGTAATTGGTAGTATAAAAGGTATCGCATGGAGAAGGGTTGCTTGCACAATATGAGATAATTTTTATTTTTAGGGTTTACACAGTTGTCTTCTTTTATAAAATAAAAAGATCAGAAAATAGAGAAAAACATACTGGTATAGTTCAAATTATACCCATTTGTAATAAAGTCATTTTTGTTTATCTTTGTTTAGTATATTATAAACAGCGGTGACAATAAACTTTAAAAAAAAAGTAGTGTCTATGATTTAAATAGGTAGGTAATTGGTTATGTGAAGTATCCGTCACTGTCAATCAAAAAACATTGATTGACAAAAATATCTACGCCATACGTTTTTTTCTCACCTGGTGACGTCATTACAAATGCGTATAATTTAGACTATATCTAAAGTTATTTATTTATAGCTCCAAAAAAGTTTACATGTTTGAATTGTCTACTTTTTACATTTGCAATTAGACGTCGCCAGTTTAGAATAACGTATTATCCAGCTTTTGCATTCGATGGCGCTTGATTCCCACTATACGAAAAATCTTTCTATATTACTTTATATCCAAGTCTTCATCAAATTGTGTAATTAACTTGTATGACTTAGAGGCACGTAGTTATGTATATAGATGTACTACTAAGGCGTATTAAAACCATTAACAGAAAATGACTGCTACAAGCGTTCCGGCATATTGGCCAACGTATGGCTTGGATTGAAAAAGTAGACACTTTTAATAAAACTTGAAAGGGACTGATGCAGATGACGTTAATAATTTGTCAATGCGATGATTTGACGTTGTCTAATATAAGGTTAATTTTAATTTTTTATTTAAATTTAAGAAATTTTTTTGGATTTTGGAACTTTTATAAGACAAAGCCATTATCCGTCAGTTCACGTAGCCGCTTACTTGGCATTTTTTTTAACGAATTTAAAGGTTTTTATCCTAAGGTAACTGAAAATGGGTGTTTTTAAGCTTAGAAAGAAGATGGTGCTAAGTGCGCGGCACCCATGATCAGTAGTCTTAATTTATCCAAGCCGTAAGTTGGTGTACATTTGAAATCCAACATGCCTGCACGCTTGTAGCAGTCATTTTTAGAGGCCTTTTTCTCAGTACAGATGTCTATAAGTACGTGCTTAGAGGCCCTCGATATAGAGATAAAGAAAGGTATTATTTATCGCCTAAAATCGGTTTAACGGTTTTACATATAAAACTGGATTGTGCCAGAAAGAGCGGACAAAATCGCTCACCGGCGACAAAAGTGGCGCATCTCAAAAATATTCAAAACTCCTTAAAAGACTAAAAAACAATTCAAAATTGAATGAAGTTTAATGCACCAATACTGGCATAAAATTAGTTCAAATACTCTACTCGAGATGGCGCTTGTGCCACTACCGGCCACCGCGTGTTGAACCCCGTAAGTTGCATGAATACCGGCATATTGTCGATGTGCCCTTGATTATCCTCAGGGACGCTTCGTTACGTTTAAGCAATAGTGACACATTTTGAGTTGTGCCACGATAACTTTGTGTTTTTGGCCATTTGTGCCAAAACTTTTTTTAAGTGTAATGTGCCAAAACTTTTTTCAAGTTTCCATCAAAATTGTGTAACTTGGTTGCAACAATAGTGATTCATCGTACAAATCAACAACTTGTTTTAAAGCGAAAAATAACTTCAGTCCCCAATAATTTAGCACATAAAAACCCACCAATAATCACTGTCAAGTTCATTAATGATTTTCAAATAACATTACAACATGAAAAATTTAAATAACTTAAACTTTAAATGCAGTTTTCTCCAAAAAGTTTAATTTTGGGTTGTGCCACTATTGTCGCCGGAGAGCGATATGTCCCACCTCTAGTATGACTAATAAATCTTCTAATAAAGGTGCAGTATAAAAGAGTTTCTACCTTCAATCATATCATCAAACGAACTCCTACACTCGGGGGCCTTTAAAAGTAACTTAGGTGCCATGTTAATCAAGGGTTTTCTAAAGGGCAACGCGATTTGCCTCCTGAGCAGGTGAAAATAATTCGCTGGAGTAGAACAGTAAGCAACGATCCAATTGATGTCGAATAGCTGACGTACTGCAAAGTCATCACTTTCAGGGGGGAAATAGTCTGGGTCGTCTGAAGAACTTTGAAGGAAGCGTTCAAGACGGGCGCTTGAATGTTCAGGACCCTGACCTAAAAAAAATAGGTCAAAGAACGATAAACCAAGTTTATCGTGGGGTCGGCCGAGTTGTATTGCTTTTTTTCCAAAGCTGTCTTATCTTTTATCAGCTTTCAGAAAGAGAGCAATTTATCACTAGTATTTTCATAAAGACACTGAAGTCACGTTCTGAGGCAAGTTCCAATTAGGTATGACAAGACACCGTCCCTCCATGAGCTCGTTATCGAAAGAAAAACTAGAATGCATGTCTTCAGTAAATAAATTAATCAAACTTTGTAGGCCCATGTGTGCAGCATAAAAAAAATTTTACTGGCAAAGTCTTGCAGGTATTTTATCAACAATCTGTTGTGAGATGGCATCTTTTGCTCCGGTGAAAAATTCCCTTATTATAATAAGCCAATTAATTAATTTTACATAGCGAAAAATTGACCAAAAGCTTTGCGAAAAAATTGAACGTCGAATTTATTGCAAGTAAAAGGATCCCGCCCGGAGCTTATAAGCGATGGCTTTTGGCCGGATTTCTTTTAAATTGCAGTATGTTGTAGATCTTGATGCCTTAATGAATAGCTATTATTGCCCCATCGTCCTCCGACCTATGATTTCTAAGATACAGGGGTTCAAAGTTTCAGTTTTAAGCTTTTGTGCTTTTTTCAAATAAAACTATTTCTGGTTATTTCTACCTTTCCCGAAAAATGAGTATCAACCGTTAGGTAACAAGTACAGCTTAATATCCAAACCAAAAAATTGGACCTATTAACAGTACGTTACATTCAGTGGCGTTCCGAACATAAAAATTATTAAAAAATATTTATTAAAAAAACGATGTTTTATCTTTCGGAAAGCTCATAAAGAAACCAGAATATGTATATATGGTCAAAATCGGTTGTTCAAGTTTTTCACAAAACGCTATGAAACTCTAAGTTTTTTAGGATTTTAATGTTTTTCTTAGAAATGCAAAATACCTTCGCCTTTGTTTTAACGATAATATTTAAACAAATATTGCTTGCTCACAGTACTTTTTTAATTACTTATTCATTCAATGGCGTGCAATTTACTAAGATGAATGTTCGAAATCATAACTTCTTTTGACATTGATTTTGAAGGTTCTTATGAACACAGTGATTTTTTCCAACAAGCTAGAACCAAAAATTAATTGTAAAAATTTAATAATTGGAGTATTCATACGCAAAGAAAGTTGTTCAAGTTTTTCACAAAACGCTGTGGAACTCTAGGCTTTTTAGGATTTTAATGTTTTTTTTTAGAAATGCAAAATACCTTCGCCTTTGTTTTAACGATACTATTTAAACAAATATAATTATGAGGATAATGGAATGATTTTCGTTGCTCACAGTACTTTTTTAATTATTTATTCATTCAGTGGCGTGCTATTTACTAAAATGAATGTTCGAAATCATAACTTCTTTTGACAATTTTGAAGGTTCTTATGAACACAGTGATTTTTTCCAAAAACATGCTAGAACCAAAAATTAATTGTAAAAATTTAATAATTGGAGTAGGCAAAGAAAGTTGTTCAAGTTTCTCACAAAACGCAAAAATAACCCTACGCTTAAAAATATGACATGCATGTTTACAGAGTTTATTTACATTTTTAATTAAATTACTTAATTATTAAAATATGTATATTAAATATTATTGAAATCTTGTGTTGTGATGGCTGGAATAGCCCATCATGTGTCTAGTATCTATAACAACTCAGAAACAATTCATGCGGCATTAAATAGCAGTATGTAAATATAGAAGTATTTATTGTCATTGGTTTTATCGAAAACCAATGACTACATAACCGAAAGTATATTACACAGAAGATAAAAAAGAAAAATACTTGTTTTAATTTAAGAAAATCAATGACTTATTTGTTAAAATTCTTATTGTATTTGCTACCCACATCAATAAAATATAGATCTATGATTGAGGAAATAATATGGTTTTTATCCAAGGAAAGAAAATTCTTGCCTTAAAAAGCTTTTAGTGTCGGCAATAATTTATTTAATTTTAAGAATGATTTTTTCAGGTAAATCAATATATTCAATAACACTCAAACACTTGTGTAATTTGAAATACAGTTTGTTGTTTTCAATAACACTCAAACACTTGTGTAATTTGAAATACAGTTTGTTGTTTTAAAATACTAAGTGTCTTTTCAAAACTAGATATCGAGAAAAATAAAATAAGGTTAAAAAGCAGACGTTGCCGTTGCTTTGAGAGAAGATAATATTATCCAGAAATACGTTTTCTAGATTGGATATAATTTTTTTTCGTGTAGAGCTCACCTTTAGCTCGTTTCACTAACCTGCCAATGTCAAATTGACAGATTATATTGTTAAACTTTTTTATTTTACTTTGAATGTCGCAAAAAAAGCAATGTCAAGAAAAGTTAGGATTTCGAATATTTATCTTAGTAAATTGCACGCCACTGTATGATTAAATGATTAAAAAAGTACTTTGAGCAACATAAATCATTTCATTAACCACATAATTATATTTGTTTAAATATTATCGTTAAAAAAGCGAAAGAATTTTGCATTCCTAAAAAAAAAAAACATTAAAATCCGAAAAACCTTAGAGTTTTACAGCGTTTTTGAAAAACTTTACAAATCGATTTTTACCATATATACATATTCTGGTTTTTTTGGGAAATTCCTAAAAGACAGGAGAAAACAAAAAAAATTCCACCGTTTCTTTTTTTATAGTTGATTCTGTAAAGCATCGTTTTTTAAATAAATATTTTTTAATAATTTTTGTGTTCAGAACGCCACTGAATGTAGCGAACTGTTAATAAGTCCAATTTTTTTGTTTGGATATTAAGCTATACTTGTGACCTAACGTTTGATATATAACAAACAATAATATCATTTTTCAGAATAGGTAGAAATGACTTGGGAAAAATGCACAAAAGCTAAAAACTGAAACTTTGAACCCCTGTATCTGTGAAACCTTCGGACGACGATCGGGCAATCATAACTTTTTATCAGGGCATCAAGTCTTAAAAGAAATCCAACCGAAAACCACCGCCCATAAGCTCCGGGCGGGATCCTTTAAGGTTACTTAACACTAGAGTCCCTGTATGTTGACATATATATCCAAATATGTCTCATACTCTACTTAACACTGCCGACCTGAATCTAGATTGACAACTGTTACCGGCCACAGAGACTAGAATCGATTTACAGTGGTGGCCAAAAAAATAAGAGTGCTCTAAAATTGTATGAAGATCTAATTCTGCACCAAGTATGAAAAACCTGGTGGCGTGTTTGAAAACTTGAATCAATTCGATAACATTATTCCCTCACTGGGCAAAAGAAATATTTTTCTCACTTCATCGATTTAAAGTGCACCTTTTATCCCGCATTTTAGAGATTAGTGTCACTTTTTACCAATCGGGATAAAAAGTGGCGGGGATCAGGGATACAAAGTACCAATCGGGATGAAAAGTGACTTAATAAAAAGTCGAAATCAATTTAAATGTTTACTTTTAGTACAGTACCTGGTGTCGCATAGTCAGTATAAAATTGCTTATAAATGAACATAAAAAACTCGAAAAGGTTCAAAAATCTATTTTTATCCCGCGATCGAACTTTTCGCATCGGGATAAAAGTACCACTTCTAAGCCTTAGTATTAATATTGAAATTTAATATTTTAAAGAAATCATTGAATATACATATGAACTTACTGGCTATCATAACTACATCAATAATCATTTTATTTTTGAAATGCGTTATTATTAGCGTAAAATGACAGAAGGAACAAGAATCTCAATAAATTTTATAGCCTTTTTGTCACATTTAAAAAAAGCTACAAACAAAAGTATCTTTTGTGTAATTTTAAGTAAAAATTACACATTCGAAAAAGGGGCAAAAATTATATACCTCCTGAAAATATCATAGCGATTAAACAAAGAATAGTCAAAATATAGAAATATAAATTTGGCAAAAATTATCAATAATTGGCAGAAATCTTGAAAAGTTGTTTATTTTTAGCAATTAATGTCATGTTTAAAACTGTATGTATATTGTCACACAGTCCTAAGAAATCAATACACCAATTAATAATATAAATCAAGTGGAAACAAATAATTTTGATACTTAGTATAAAAATACTCAATGGTCGATAACCATGAATTTTAAGCAGTCGCACTGCTTTTCTTTAAGAATAAACCCATTAATCAATGCGTTAAAATAATGCTATAAAAGTAAATCGAACACACCATACAGTCGACTATTCCCATGGTTCCTCTTGGCTTCAATCTGAAAAGGAGGGTACAGCGTGTCCCATTTCTAGCCAGTTTAAAATAATTGTAAGCCATTCACAAAAATGACAAGTAAAATGACAATGTCAATTCCACGCTTTTGTTTTGTAAATTTCACGACCTGCTGTGCTACCATCAAATAATTAGTATGATATTATTTTTGTAACTTTTTAACGTTTTTTACTTTATTTATAAATCTTAAATCTTGTAATTATATTTTCAAAACAGATAAACTAAAAATCGTTCAACTAGTGTGTCCTGCAATTTTTAATTTATAATTACGTTGGAAATATCCAGGTTCGGACTATAATTTTTTTTTTCAAATATTAAATAGTTTTTTTTAACCTTAAATCAAAAAAATATTAAAAAATATTAAAGTTTTATCATTTTAGCATGGAACCAATGAAAATAGTAATAAAAAAATCCAGGTCCGTATTTAATTTTTTTTTGATAAATACCATATCTCAAAAACTAAACAATATTTTAAAAAACTGACAACGTCATTATTTTGCTCTAAAAAAGTTGCCATAGAAAGGTTTTTACAGAATAAAAATATCTGGCAAAATAAGCGAGATACTAGGAATTAATTAAAATGCAATTTTTTCAAAAACTCCCGTATGTGCGAAACCACGAGGTATAGCAAAAATCTGATTACACCATTTTAAAGGGCTCCAAAAAAGAGCACGGTAAGGTGCAATCAGAAAATCGATATCTTTAATAATAACCGAGTTTCCCATTTAATCCCATCGAAAATGGGACACGCTGTACAGTCGACTATTCCCATGGTTCCTCTTGGCTTCAATCTGAAAAGGAGGGTACAGCGTGTCCCATTTTCGATGGGATTAAATGGGAAACTCGGTTATTATTAAAGATATTGATTTTCTGATTGCACCTTACCGTGCTCTTTTTTGAGCCCTTAAAAATGGCGTAATCAGAATTTTGCTATACCCCGTAGTTTCGCTAATACAGGGAGTTTTTGAAAAAATTGTATTTTTAATAATCCCTTGTATCTCGCTTATTTTGCGAGATACTTTTATTCAGTAAAAACATTTTTATGGCAATTTTTTTAGAAGAAAATAATGACGTTGTCAATTTTTTAAAATATTGTTTAGTTTTTGAGATATGGTATTTATCATAAAAAAATTAAATACGGACCTGGATTTTTTTTATTACTATTTTGATTGGTTTCATGCTAGTCTTATCATAAAATAATCAAAATTTTAAAAAAAATTGTTTTAAGGTAAAAAAAAAATATTAAATATTAAAAAAAAAATTAGTCCGAACCTGGATATTTCCAACATAAATATAAACTAAAAATTGCTGGTTAAACAATTTTTAGTTTAACTGTTTTGATACTTAGCATATTAAAATGGTTTTACGTTAATTTACAGATTTATTTAAAACAAAGTCTACGAAAAATACAAAAAAAAACAAATTATATAAAATAACTAATTTTTCTGATTACCATTATATGTAAGACATTGTTGGCATTTTTGAGTAATTTTTCTTAACGCATTTCGCATAAAAATATTTCTGCCATTTAAATATTGGGATTTTGTTGCTTGAATGAAGCAGTCAAACATATCACATTTTTCAAAATCTGGATATGGTCGATTTCTAGCCAGTTTAAAATAATTGTAAGCCATTAACAAAAATGACAAGTAAAATGACAATGTCAATTCCACGCTTTTGTTTTGAAAATTTCACGACCTGCTGTTCGGTTATCAAATAATTAGTATGATATTATTTTTGTAACCTTTTAATGTTTTTTACTTTATTTAGAAATCTTTTAATTATCATTTCAAAACAGATAAACTAAAAATCGTTCAACTAGTGTGTCTTGCAATTTTTAATTTATAATTACGTTGGAAATTTCCAGGTTCGGACTATAATTTTTTTTTCAAATATTAAATAGTTTTTTTTAACCTTAAATCAAAAAAATATTAAAGTTTTATCATTTTAAGGTAATAATAGCATAGAACTAATTAAAGTAGTAATAAAAAAAATCCAGGTCCGTATTTAATTTTTTTATGATAAATATCATATCTCAAAAATTAAACAATATTTTTAAAAATTGACAACGTCATTATTTTGCTCTAAAAAAGATGCCATAGAAAGGTTTTTACAGAATAAAAATATCTTGCAAAATAAGCCAGATACAAGGAATTAATTAAAATGCAATTTTTTCAAAAACTCCCTGTATTAGCGAAACCACGGGGTATAGCAAAAATATGATTACACCATTTTTAAGGGCTCCAAAAAAGAGCACGGCAAGATGCAATCAGAAAATCGATATCTTTAATAATAACCGAGTTTCCCATTTAAACCCATCGAAAATAGGACACGCTGTACACCCAATACCTAAGCTTCACAATACAGAATATAGGCAGTCCTACGGGATTTAACCCGAAAAGGGGGGTCTCCAAAGCGTCTAAAGAAGACGGGCTTGTATAATAAATCCCACGCTAACTCGTATGCCTAAAAGGCCAAACGACATTATTCCTGGGTTTCGTTTTTTATTTAAATAATCAGTGGCTCCGTACAGTTTTATCGTTATTTTGGGTCCTTATTTCCTTTTAAATAAATGGATCCGTGACGGATCTGACACCTTCCTAGCTAGCCTATTAGCACACTTCAAGTGAAGCCATGATACACCAGCCTTGAAAACAGTTTTTTGTAAATATCTAAAGAAACTAAACCTCCTACAAGTTACACAAATTATTGAGCAAAATGTAGTCTACTATATTCCGAAAATCGCTTATTGATGCGATGCTCCGTTAAAAAGTTAGCATTTTTTAAATTCTTTAATTGGCAAAAAACTGTCATTAGCATTAATGGATTTTGACCAAAATCTAATCAAGTCGTTAGAGTTTCAAACACTATTTTACCTAAAATTTTTATGAAAATCTGTTCAGCGGTTTAGGTGCTATCCTGTTACGGACGGACAGACATACACACACACACAAACAGACATATTGTTAAGATACACCCAAATAACACATTTTTCGACGTTATCTCAAAAAAAATTGTTCGTTGAAACTAATACCTTTTCTAGCCATTGCTGCGCGGACTAGCAAGACTTAGCCCCAAAGGGTACTTTATAACAAAAGAGAGTTTAAAAGAACATTGGCTTTACCTTTGAGCTGCACAACCCTCTCGAAAACACACGACAATATATTGACTATTCTTTAAAATGTTTAGGCGAAAAAAACTCCCTCTTTGAAAAAAATTCTGCTTGTTGAAAAATTAAGACCACCATAATAAAATCTTTGATTAGATGTAAAAATATTACTCTTTATAAAAAAATCTGCTTGTCAAAAAACTGAAAAAACGATATTAATATTTTTGATTAGAAGTACAGGGTGTTATCGAATTAAGAAACATAAAATAACCCAAGAGGAAGAGGACCGTATTTATTCAGCGCCTCACGGGATACCGGAGTATTAGGAAACTACTTTGTGATACGATACATTTCCAATTTCGTAGCACTTAATTAAATAAATCCGTTCTGCTTTTCTAAAACATTTTTTAGAATGTAAAACCTATTACTTGAAAATCAATATGACAATCAACAAAATAAATCTATCAATGTCACATTATAAAGACTGATGTTTTTCGTCAAATTAAAAATAAAGATTTTTCTCCTCTTATTAATTACATGTTTCTTAATTTGATAACACCCTGTACAACTAATCAAAGATTTTATTATCGTAATCTTAATTTTTGAACAAGCAGAATTTTTTATAAAGAGTGAGTTTTTTTCGTAAAATCAAAAAGAAAGGATTTTTCCCCTTGTCAACTCCATCCGGGGAAACACTGACCCCTCTTTCAAACAGTACCAGTCAATTTTGTCTAAAATTACACACAAAAAACTTTTTTTTAATAAAAATGACAAAAAGGCAGTACAAAAATCGCTAAAGCTCGTGAACTGAGAAATAGATTGAAGTTTTTAAATGTATCATAGTTATAGTAGGTATTGGCCACTACTGTATCAAGACAGATCTTGAGAAAAGGAGTTCCAGAAACATAGAGACACATGTTACCTTGGACCTACAAAAAGCATATTAGGATACCGTTCCAGTAGAAAAATTATGGACAGTGTTAAAGCAAACTAATATTAATCATACATACATAAAAGCAATAAAATGACTATACAAAGGGTCAAAATCTAAAATTAAAATTGGAAATCGGCTTTAAAAAGAATTCGTGGTAACTCTTTTTAAAATATATATCGCAGTAGCATTAAAAAACTGGAAACTAGACGTACAAAGATGCTATTTTAGTTAGCTAAATTAGACATGTGAGTTATTTTCTAGTTGTTAAACAAGTACTACTATTATGTCGGTTTAGAACGTTTTTCTACGTTGTCTGAGGCCTATTCTCAACCTGCTTCGATCCTGACAATCATCTTCT
This sequence comes from Aspidapion aeneum, assembly GCA_963576565.1. Classification (NCBI taxonomy): domain Eukaryota; kingdom Metazoa; phylum Arthropoda; class Insecta; order Coleoptera; family Brentidae; genus Aspidapion; species Aspidapion aeneum. The sequence goes on along the minus strand of OY755041.1, from coordinate 26,278,788 downwards.
GTCAGATTTTTTTGACTCATTGATCTTTTTTGACTGTTGCCATTCTAGTTTAGGACGTCCTCTTTTTCTGCGCCCTATTGGTTGCCATTCTAGGACCTGCTTTGGTAATATTTCGTCGTTCATCCGTTGTATATACATGGCAGTACCATATCAGTTGTCTTTTAGTGATATCATCCGTTATGCTTCCCTCGATTTCCATTCTTTCTTTTATGATCTCATTTCTTATATGATCTGTTCTAGATTGTCTCAGTGATCTTATTGTATCCATTTCGACACTTTCCATTTTTGTTTTGTATTTTTCTGTTACGCGACAAGTCTCTATTCCATATAACATTCACTATCGTTTCATATATTTTAAATTTTACATTCTTTTGATCTCTATGATCCATAAAATACTGTTAAGACATCCAATAACCTTCTTTGCTTTTACTATTCGTTTTTCCAGTTCTTAACACTATGTTCCTGTCTTATTAAATGTGACTCCCAAGTATACTCATTGCATGGAGAAATTGTTTGTCCATTGTCTAGTTCTAACTTATCTAATTCATTTCCAATACGTAAGTACTGTGTCTTGTCCACGTTCACTGGTAACCCCCACTTTTGGTATTCTTCCGTTAACTTTCTTATCATATTCTCCATGTCTTCTTTATCATTAGCTACAATTACTTGGTCGTCAGCAAACTGTAGTGTGTATATGGTAAATCGGTCGTTAAGTTGTATTCCCATGCCTTCTACTTTACGTTTCGAGTTTTTTAGAGCTACTGCGATATATATTTAAAAGAGTTGTAGAGATACAACATCCCTGTCTTAAGCCTTTCGATACCAGGAAGAAACCGATTTCCAATTTTAATTTTAGATTTTGACCCTTTGTATAGTTCCTTTATCGCTTTTATGTATGTATAATTGATATTAGTTTGCTCTAACACTGTCGATAATTTTTCTATTGGAATGGTATCATTTCTTAATGCTTTTTGTAGGTCCACAAAGGTAACATAGGTTTCTATATTTCTGGTACTCCTTTTCTCAATTACTTACAAGATCTGTGTGCACAAAACCCACTTTGCTCTTCTTTTTCTATTCTATTAGATCTCTAAGAATCCTACCGTACAATCTACTTAGAGTCCTGGTTACTGAAATTTCTCTATAATTGTTGCAAGCTTGTTTCCTATTTTATGTATTGAGTATATGTATGCAATTTTCCAATCATCAGGTACAGGATGTCCGTTTATGCTTTGATTACATATACAGTCGAACCTCTATAACTGGAACCTGAAGGGACAACCAAAACAGTTCGAGTTATGGAGAGTTCGAGTTATAGAAACTACATATACATGTAAAAAGTGCAGGGACCGCTTAAAAGGTTCGAGTTATAGAGGGGTTCGAGTTATAGAGGTTCGAGTTAGAGAGGTTCGACTGTATGGGATTTTCTAGTAGTTTCTCTGATCCATATTTGAGCATTTCAGCGTATATTCCCCCATGTCCGCTAACTTTTCCGGATTTAAGCTTTTTAATACTATTCTCTATCATTTCTTTTTTGATTATTATCTGTTGAAGATAGACCTTGCTGTACTAACAGAAACGAAAAAGAAAGGAAAAGGATATGAAAAACTAGGACAATAAGACCATTTCTATAGCGGAGTGGCAATTTCTATAGCGGAGTGAAAAACATGCTCAACAAGGTGTATTTATTTTGGTCAAGAAAAGATTTAGAAAATTTATCACCAACTGGGAAGCAGTAAATGTAAGGCTAATTAAAATGAATATAACAATAAAAGGAATGAGACTTACGATTTTTGGAATCTATGCGTATAATGACGATGCAAATGTAGCCGTGAAAGACAATTTTTTTGAAGAAATACACAATGAAATATCAGCAGTAAGTACATCTAGATAAATTGTCATATTGGGAGATTTAAATAGTAGAACAGAGTGAATAATCTGACAGTTGGCCAATATGGAGAAGATTTTGTTAATGACAATGGAAACCGGCTAATTACAGTATGTGAGCAATTAGACCTAAAAATCCAAAACGGTTTTTTTCAACATAAGGAAATACACAAATATACCTAGACCAAACCCTCACAAAACCTGAAAACCGTCATTGATTATCTTATCACTAAACAAAAGACAAAACTAAAAATTCAAGATGTCAGAACAAAGCGTGGATTAATATGCGGAAGTGATCACTATTTTCTGGAGTCCAAAATTCTCTTTCCTTATCAAGGCCGAAGCCTGCATCAACAAAATCTTGATGATACAGTGATTGAAGAAATTGATCACTGTAAATATAATCTACTAAGCCTAGAACATGACAGCGTAAAAAACTTATACAAAACAAGACTGAACGAAAAACTGAATACAAGTTCAGGTGAAACCCCAGATGAGGAATACGAAAGTATTACATTAAGCATCCATCAAGCTGCAAAAGAAGCACTAGGATTAGTGGAAGAAACGTCTGAAAGAAGAAAACCATACTGGTGGGATGCTGAGATTGAAAGAGAAATAGAGGAAAAAAGGAAATTATATCACACCTACTTATCCCAAAAGACAGATAGAAGCAGAGAAGAATACAAAATCGCGCAATCAAAGGTAAGAAGAATGATCAGTGATAAGAAAAATCATTCGTGGACGCAAAAGTGCCAGAAAATAGATTCTTACTTAGGAGGTAGGAGAAGTACCGAAAGCTGGAAAACTATAAGATCGATTAAAAAAGAAACATGTAGAGATATCATTTCACCAATACCAGATAAAGAATGGGATGAGCATTTTAAAAAACTTTTAACTGAAGATAGAGCCGAATTCAAGGAAGAAGAAAGAGACAATATAATTAGAACGATGGGATCTCCAGTACCCCTCACAGTCTCTGAGGTTAAAAACGTGTGCATAACCTTAAAAAGCGGTAAATCTGCCGGACCCGGAAATATCCCAGCTGAACTTAATAAATATGGCACTGAAGAACTGTTTTGGAGATTACGGAATCTGTTCCAAAAATATTTAAATGGAACTGTAGTACCAACTGAGTGGAATACGTCATATATATCCACAATACACAAAAAAGGAAGGAAAGATATATGTGACAATTATAGAGGCATATCTGTGACTAGTACGATAAGCAGAATATACGGTAAAATAATAAGAAATAAAGTGAAGAGCGAATATAAAGACATGGAGGCAAAAGAACAAGCCGGTTTCAGGGCGGGTAGATCGACTTTAGATCGTCTCTTTTGTATAGCCCAAGTTATTGAAAAGAAAATGGCATACGGACAAGAGCTGCATCTGCTTTACGTCGATTTGCAGAAGGCATATAATAGTATACCACTAAATCTGCTTTGGAAAGCGTTGGGAAACACAAACATAAGCGTACAACTAATTAAGGCCATCAAAGAGTTATACCGCAATAGTAAGGCAAAAGTTAAAATAAAAACAAAACTAACCAAAGGCTTTCAAGTAAATAAAGATCTTAAACAAGGTTGCTGTATCTCGCCTACGCTCTTCAAGATATACTTGGAACAAGTCCTTAAAGTATGGAAGAGAAAATGTCAAAACATGGGAATTCCGTTGGACGAAACCACCTTGTATACTTTATGTTTCGCCGATGATCAGATAGTAGTGGCTCAGGATTATGACGACCTCGAATATATGACACGAAAACTAAAAGAAGAGTACAATAAGTGGGGAAGAGGGTAATCTCAATAAGACAGAATATATGTGTATCGGTGGAACGAAACAGAATCTAATCTTAAATACCGGGCAGCGAATTCAGTTCTATGATGAGTATAAATACTTAGGTCTAAAAATTACAGCTGACGGAACACTAGACAAAGCTATAAAGGATCGAAACGTACAAGGAAGAAAAGCAATAACTTGATTAAATGGAATAATTTGGGACCAAAGTATATCAAAACATAACAAAAAGCTTATATATAACACCATTGTACAAAGTATTATTACATACGGCTCAGAAGTATGGCCACTCAAGGATAGAACAGCAGGGAAATCAAAAAGAGAAAGAACAAATCAAAGAATAAGAGAAATTATGACAGTGGGTGAACGTACTTTAGTGGATGATATAAGAACAAAACAACTGGTGTGGTACGGACATGTACAAAGAATGAAGAATGATGAAAGACTACCTAAACAAATACTACAATGGAAACCAACAGGCCGAAGAAAACGAGGACGGCCAAGGAGAAGCTGGAGAGAAGGAATAGACGGTGAAATAAGAATAAGAGGCCCAGATGATGAATTATGGGCAAACAGAAACGAGTGGAGATTGGGAATCGGAAGACGTAGAACGTTGTGAAACCGATAAATATATATATCGATCTACCCGCCCTGAAAACTTTATATTCGCTCTCCACTTTATTTATTATTTTACCGTATATTCTGCTTATCGTACTAGTCACAGATATACCTCTATAATTGTCACATATATCTTTCCTTCGTTTTTTGTGTATTGTAGATATATATGAAGTTTTCCACTCAGTTGGCACTGCAGTTCCATTTAAATATTTTTGGAAAAGATTCCGTAATCTCCAAAACAGTTCTTCAGTGCCATATTTAATAAGTTCAGCTGGGATATTGCCGGGTGCGGCAGATTTACCGCTTTTTAAGGTTGTGCACACGTTTTTAACCTTAGAGATTGTGAGGGGTACTGGAGATCCCATCGTTCTAATTATATTGTCTCTTTCTTCTTCCTTGAATTCGGCTCTATCTTAAAAATATATATATATATATATATATATATATATATATATATATATATATATATATATATGTATCTGTTAAACAAGTCCAATGTATAAGGCAAACAAAAAACTTAGAGAGCAAAACAGTTTTGTCACAAATTACCGCTCAAGTGAATCTCTTACCTTCCAAACCATGCGGCAAACTTAAAACCAACCCGCTTTGTCTTATCCACTTTGCTTCACCGGCCGAAATGAACGTGTCAATTACAGTCTGAGCGACATTAACAAAATCACCGAACTGCGCTTCCCAAATCACCAAGCAATTGGGACTGGTTAAGGAATATCCGACTTCGAAAGCTAGGACTGCGTATTCACATAGGGAGCTGTTAGAGACACTGTAGGGAGCTTGGTCACGGTATAAGTGACACAAGGGCCTATAAAAGATAAGAAATCGATGTTGTGTTTAAAACTGCGCAACTGTTGTCAAAATGGGATTGGAAAGTATGTAGCTACGTTCAAAGCGCACTAAAGGGCGGAAACAAAAACATCCGTTTTGCCAGTATTCTCTATCTGTTAGATGGCTTAAAAACTCAACACAAAACATCTAAGTATTCTGATTTGTATCCAATTTTGAAGTAAGAAAAAATCTCAATTTTTGTGCTGGTCCTTTACTTTTAATTCAAAACTGTTAAATGGCATTCACCGTTAATAAATAAATAAATAAATAAATAAAAAGCTCTACAGCACGAAAGAAACGTCTTCAATTATGCTCAGTGTCGGTCTATCTGTTATGTTATTATATTTCTCATATTATTAGTCCTTATATCACATATTATTAGTTCTGCATGGGCTGTGTAGAGATCGAAGTATAACAAAAGAACATATACAAGAGTCACGTTAAAATAGGTCCTGGGTAGAATCGTGTAACGGAAGATTTTTTATGAGGAACATAACATTTTTAGCCTTTATCGAAGAAAGACAAAAGTGAGTGTCTACCAGCATTCTTCTTTTATTACCCTGTATACAAGAAGTGATTGTTGTTTATCTTAAATAAGATATATAATATGTTTGTGGACGATTCATTTTAGAAACAAAAATTTAACTGGGCATTTCGTCACTAATTATTAAAAGGAAAACTTTAAGACAAATTTTAATTAAAAAACGTTATTTTAATGAACAAAACCTTATAAACATTAAAAGCACTGATATTTAACTGACAAGAAAATTAACAAAGAAAAACAGACACCATTTTTCTTCAAAAAATATTAACCATCGCCCGCTAGTTGACATTAGAGTCCCTGTATGTTGACATATTTGGATATATTATATTAATAATACATCCAAATATATCAATATACAGGGACTCTAGTTGACATTAGGTTAAAGAAAAGATAAACAAAAATTACGTCATTACAAATGGATACTTGCGTCAACTCAGAAAATTGAAACAACTAATTTGTCTGTAGTTGACAAATTGTTTTTTTAGGCAAACGCAGGGTTTTTTTCAATTAAATTTTTTCTGGGTTTTTTTAGATACCCAGTTAAAGGTGGTTTGTAAAATGCTGTTTAATTTTATAAAAGAATATAATCACAACTTCCAGATCATCTCTTTGTATTTAACAATTTTTTCGTTTTTCTCAGATAGAGATCAGACTTTTTGTACAGGGTGATTGTATAAACCTTGTTTGTTATCGATTTTGAAAGTTTATAATTGTGATGGTATTTTTTGATAGTTGTGAATAAAAACTCAAAGTTTAAAAACCATTGTCAAAAATATTAAATTTTAAATCGAATTCGTCCTAAGACTACTGACTATTTTGCTCCAGTTATATTTTCTAAAAGTACACTTCTGTTCATAAAAAATATTTAGTCGAAATTTTCAGCCAATATGTTAACCTTTTTGGTGGATTAATCAGCAGTTTAAAATACCTTGACATCTGATGTGTTACCAAACTATAAATAGGTTGGAAAAAGTCGTCCATAATTTGCAGAGAGGGTTTTTTTTAATTCGAAGAAAAAGGACACAAAGTCAATGGTCCTAGAAATTACTTATACCCAAATAAAACAAAACATTGACGAAGAAACTTTTTTTGAAAACTTGAACCAATTTTAGCTCACACATATACTATACTATAGTAGTGTGAGCTATGGTGATCCTAATTTTTTCAAGAAAAAAAAAGTTGCTCCGATTTCAAAATTTTTTATATATCTTTGCGTTTCAGATGATTTTGAAACTTTTTTGTTGCGCCGTCTGTCTGTCTGTATGTCTGTAACGACCAACGCGCATTACTCAAAAACCGCTTGGCCGATTTTAATGAAATTTGGTACCTAGGCTGGGTCTTGGGTCGAGATCGTCCCATTTAAAAATGAACAAAATCCACCGAACACAAGCCAAATAAGATGGTGGGGGTAAATTTCAAAAATTAGAGTTTATATGAAAATATGGCGTGTGTGATATCAAACGAAAGGTAATTGAGTCCGGAGTTTAACAAAATACATTTTAGTTTTTGTTTTTTTTTAAGGGCGGGGGTAGATTTTAAAAATTTGAGTTTAAGTCAAAACATGGCTTGTGTGGTATCAAACAAAAGGTTCATTCATTTCAGTTTTTAGTTATATTAGCTCACACGTAAACTATAACTATAGTACCTAGTGTGAGCTTAGGGGCCCATATATTGGCAGAGTATTTTTTATAGAGTTCATTCCAATTTCAAAAATACCTTTTTTTCAAAAATAAAGTAGGCAAAAATAGTTTTTGACAAAACATATTGATCATACATTATTTAAACCAGAGTACCCTGATAAAGACCTTGAAGGGAAACGTTAAGTAAAATATTTCTCCCACAAGAAAAAGCAAAGATTTTCTAGTAGGTAAAAGTTTAGGAAGGCAATCTTATATACTGACATCAAACTGACCAACGGTTTTTTAAAAATAATGATTGCTTAGCTTATGTTAGACAAACATACCTGTATTGAGCCTTATCCACCTTTTGATGATGCAAAACATGGTGTCGATGTCGAAAAGTGCCTCTTTCCACATCTTCACCCGATAATCGCACGTGTATTCCCTCCTTTAGTAAAGACCCGAATGCCATGGCTTCGGCCATGGGCCAATCGCATTGCCGATTCATAACGAGTTTTCGCCTGTTGTCTAGAATATCTTGAATACCTTGGGACAAAATTACGGGTTATAATGATTATTTACCAAAAAGATATTTGACCAGCGGCGCAATCTAAAATGAAAAATAACATAAATCAATGTACAGTAAATCTTTATTTGTATAATTAACAATATTACATATCCAAAAACTAATATATTTAGGAAAATTAATTAAAACTATAATTTTTAGACGAATCAGTAACAAAATACATACCTCATTTTAACAAATAAATGCAAAAAACATTATGTTCACAAAATGATTCCCGATAATTTATGGTACGAAATACAACAATCTCACCACCATGTAAACGCGATATAATCAAGCGGATAAAACCGTGCCACAAAAGTACTTTCAAACAAACGATAATGTGACTCTTTAGCCAATAAAAAACAGAACTCGCGCCAAAAATAGAAAAAAAGAAACTAGACTTACCTTTGTGAATGATGAACTCAGCAGCATTTGGAGGTGGGGAGGAGAATCTCTTGCCGATGTGCACCAAGGTGTCTTCAACAATGCCGGTGGGGTTGACTTTCAGGGGATCTTTGCCTTCGAAAAAGCCTGACCAGGGGCTGTCAATCCAATCCTACATAAAGCAGGCATTAGCATTATTTTAATGCGACCAGAAATTTTATCACAAATAGGAAATTCGACGCTGACCTATTGGCGTCAAAATTAAAATATTTTCTTCACAGTAGTCTGTGGATTTAGTGACAAATGACAACAAAATATTCCAGTTATAGCTACCAGTTAAAATTAAACGTCATTAAAATTAAGTATCACTTAATAATAACAATCATACTGTTTTTTTAAAATGATATTTCGTGTATGAAAGTCTAGAGTGAAAAAATTAGAGTAAGCCAAGGGTTGATGAAACGGAAAAAAATTTAGCAAGACAATGTATAGGAGGCCATCTCTTTGTACAATTTTCCCTCATAATTGAGGCACACACGATAAATTCCACTCATTGCAAATTTTTTTTTTGTCAAACACACTGTGTTTATTGTATTACAATCTAGTCAGTATGACTAATTAGCAATTTTGTTTTAACTTAATTTACTAGAAAAGTCAGATTTAAACTTAGGGTTCACTCAGCAGTTCTCCCCGCTTTGTTTAGTCTGTAACTCACAATTGTGTTGTGTTTATAGCATTATTTTGTTTTATGTAATTCACTTAGTTTACTAGCACAAACTGCTTCACTCTTTTTAGTCTTCGAACTAGCATAGTATTGTCTAGAAGCTGAATTGCTTCCACATTCACATGCCGATGGAGTCTATCTTCATGGCTTTTTGCGTACTTTTTTATAGTCTCTGCTACAGTTTCGATTTTTAGATCTCGATGAAGGTCACTATTTCGAACGTACCAAGGTGCATTTACAATGTTTCTTAATACTTTATTTTGAAATCTCTATAAAACTAGAATTTTACTCTCTTTAGCACAACCCCATAGTTGAATACCATATATCCATACTGGTTTCAGTATTTGTCTATAAAGCAGTAACTTATTATGAATTGTTAAATTGGACTTCCTTCCAATCAGCCAGTTCATTTCTCTATACCTTATCTCAAGTTCTTCTTTTTGTTTGTGCTTTCCAGCGCAATTTGGCATCAAGTGTTATACCGAGATATTTTGCCTGATCTGAATATGGTACGGGAATGTTGTTAATTGTTATTTGTATGTGATTTATATTTTTGTTTGTAAAATCAACATGAATTGATTTGGTTTCATTTAATTTTATTCGCCACTTTGTGGTCCAACTGTAAACTTCGGTGACTGCATCCTGAAGTTTTTCTATGCATTTTTCAATAGATTTGTCTACCGTCAATAAACCAGTATCATTCATTGCAAAAATTAACGCAAAAAAAAACAAACAAATGATTGTGAGGTTAGACAACCCAATAACCTTCCTCGAAAGTGTGGTAATTACCAGTAATAAACGATGACGTAAAAAGGTCTCATTCGTGACGTCACTCTTTAAGGAGTGGTATTTACCAAGGTCGCTTGAAAGCCAATGGTAACTACTAGTAATTACTAGTTATTCGCTTGAAAACGGCTATAGTGTACCGGCTACAGTGATTATTTCAAAAAACGTGTCACTTCGTTATTAAAGCCACAGACTCAAGGAGCTTCCAGGATATCCCGTGCGGACACCCTGTGAAGGGGGTTGAAGTTCAAGGGGGAAAGTTTTCCAAAAATCTACGGATGTTAAACCATATCGATGTATCGATATTGTATGTATGGTTTTATCGGTTTTTCATGATGACAAATCCAAAAATGCATTTAAGACTATTTGGATAACTGTGGTGTAGTGTGTGAAAATCCCTTTTTCAAAGTATTTTTTATGGCAAAATCTATACGGTTTTAACAGAAAATAGATTAATTATCTCTTAGTTTTTTTTTGTTTTGGTGGTGTAAATTGTTTTGATCAATAGTGGAACTTTCATCAGGCCCTTCAGGTGATGGAGGTGAGAAAATATACATGAGGTTTTTAAGTGAATATATTTTGAGTTGTGGCGATATTGGCATGATATGGATGCAATTCTGATTGTGCATTTTTAGGATGTCCGTGCAAACGAAATCGCGTCACATGTACTCCTGCTTGTAAAACCTCTACAGGAGAATGTCAAAATAAAAGATAGGTTTGCAAGAGTAACAAAAATTTTAATTGAATTAAAATAACTTTAAAAGGTTAGCTAAAAAAATACATTTAAACTTTATACTATACTTAATACTTTACTACTAGATTACCTATATATTTTAAACGAAAGCGCGGACGAATATGATGATGTAGTTTAACAGCATTCTTTGGAGCCTTATTGTCAAAAGTAAAAAAATATTCAGTTAACACCCCATATATATTTTCGCCCTTCGTAATTTGGAAGGCCTGGTAAGAGGTCAACTATTGATTAACATAATCTACAACATCCAAACAAAAAATAAATTAAGAGACAATTAAAAACTTAAGGTCAAAAAACAACTTCCCTGACTTCTTTCCTGGGATCCTAGAGGGTGTGAATCCGAACCGAACCTCTAGTATCCCGGGAAAGAAGTCAGGGAAGTTTTTTTTTGCTGTTCGATCTATTGTACTTTTGACCTTCACAGGGTATCCGCACAGGAAATCCTGAAGGTTCCTCGATTCAAATTGAATATTTAGGTATTAAGACCAATTGTGAAAAGTTTCTGCATAAATCACAAAGTGACACGTTTTTTTGGGTAGCCGGCGAACGAATATAAACAAAAAAATTTTGTAGTTGGTACAATCTTTTGTATGTTGCGGTAGAGGATTGTATATCTTAATACTTTCATATTATATTATTGAATTATCGTGTTACTTTGGGTCAGGGCAACTAATTTATATTATTATTACAATTATTCAAATTTAAGTAAAAAAAAGAAAACACAGTCAACATCCCTTTCTGAACAAACCTCTTTTTTTATTTTTGTGATATTTTTGTGTGTATATTTTGCACAATTTCAAACTGATAGCCGAAAGTAAAATATTTTGAGGTAAAATCCAAGAACAAAATTGTTGTTGATTTTTTGATTACATTGGTCGCTAAATAAAATCAGCTTAAACTAATATTGGTGATGAAAACAATCTTATAAGCTTTAATCGATACACGCAATATTTTAGCGGTACAACGATGTTTACCTTGAATTTAATATGAGTTTCTTGACGTGATTTTTCGAGTGCTTCTTCGCAAATTTTGTCGTATTTCTCCTTGACATCTTTGACCTCGGCATCGGTGACAACGCCTAAAACATAAAATATCTCTTTCTGATTGCAATCACTGTCAAGAACCTGTTAATTCCAAATAACTAATCGAACTTCATACCTAAAAAAACGATCATCCAGTAGCAGTAGTGTAGCGTTTTTAATTTTTGATAATTTAAAAATAATTAAATAAGTTTAAAAACGCTCCAGTTTCTCTTCCCTTTCTTCTAGCCCAATTTAAAAAATAATAATGGTAAAAAAAATAGGAAAAAATATATGTATGTATGTGTGTGGGGGTCGATCCGGGGCCTCCGGATTGTGGAGCCGCCGCGGGCGAGTCGTGGACATGCCAGCTCGTAGAAATATTTTCATAACATCAGAATCTAAATGAATTATTTATCTGCGCTGAAGTATACCACAGAATTAAAAGGCAGTTAGATTTGCAAAATGATGTAAGGCTGTGAATTATCCCTTTTTAAGGGTAAAAATATTTTTACTGGAATATATGCTTTTGAGACCTGCGCCTTTCGTTTCTAAGGGTAGCAAACTGATTTTGCGATTATTTTGGTTGATTTATTTTCGTCTTCTAGTTCTAGCAAGACTTGAGAATGCTTGATCGTTGTCGGCTGCTATCGTGCGAGTCCAACCTGCGCAGGCGCTAGTGCCACCACAATTTTTTGGTACAGGATCATTGGAATATCGATCCTTTTTTTCCGGCAGCTATGGGTGATAAAAAGCATCATTTTTTAAATTTGTGTTTTTCTGAGTGAAAATGTTTTCTAAGGAAACACCTATTTGGGTTCAATCAACGGCCCTAGCCGCCATGATATAAGAAAGTGGGAAGAAGGAGCAGGGGTGAGTTAAGGATAATTTATTATTAAGAATTAAGATGTTGGTAGTTGATTCCATTCTTTTCAATTACATTTTTTCTGAAGGAAGGAAACAATGTAGCAGCTAGTTTTTGTGTGGCCATGGGGTTAAAACAACTTCCACCCTTGCGCTGAGCTTCGGGTCTACCGTGACGTGTTGGTGATTTGCAGTCCCTGTATTTTAAGGGAAACTCGAGTCACGGGGCATGAGGCAAGTTGGGGGATCTACTTGAATTGTGTACAAGTCAGGATTTGTAGTTAGGAACAAGTCTAAAAGCGCTGCAAATTCACCCCTTTCTGAGATACGGGTAGGTTCATCGACAAGCTACGTTAGACCACAACTTATGGCAAAAGCTTCTGCTTCCCTGCCTTCATTATCTGTTTTGTTGTGCTGTTTTAGCCAGGGTATATTGTGGACGTTGAAATCGCCTAAAAAAACAATTTCCGCATGTGGATTAGACTGTATACTATCACAGTTTTCGGATAATGTCGCAAAAAAGTTTTGATACTCGGTGTTACTTGGCGGTCGGTAGAGGCAGCAAATGAACTTGGTCGATGACTTTGAGGTGAATTTCAGCCATATGATATCGAGGTTCGCTGGTTCTAGCTTCTCCTCTCGATGACATGAAAGGTCATTTTTAAAGTACACACAGATCCCAAAATTATGTCGAAATCGGTGGTGTAGGTCATAGCCGGGATAAAGATAGTTCACAATAGGTGTTGCAGAACTGATTTTAGTTTCAGTGAGAACAAGGATGTCAGGACTTTGTTCTTCAAGATGTTGATCAATTTTTGAACATTTAACTATTTTTTTACTAAAACAAAAATGGACGTTACCATAGTAGTTAGTATTTAGATGTAAGTGGTCAGAATATTCTAGAATTTTGGAAACAATTGGGTTAAGTTAGTTAAGGACAGTTCTTTCACATTTTTTACCTATTTAAATACGTACTAATTATTTTTTTACAGAAGGGTTGTAACCCCATTCTCTTTTATTTATAAAACCCCTACCATTTTATATCTTTAAACAAAGGGACTAAAGGCTTCATAAATGAATTAAAAATATATAATAATTCAGTAATTACTAAACAATTACTTTTAGTAGTAGTTTTTTCTTAATTTTTTCTAAATAAAAATTAAGTGGCGTCCAAATTAAAGAAAACCATCATATCTATTATTCAAAGTTAACATCTACTCATTAAGGTCGTTTCATATTTTTTTATTAGACCTATGACCCAATGCCTCCAGATGAACAGCTGCCGGAGCTGATGTACTTATTTTTTTTTGAAAATAGGTTTATTTAAAAAAATTTCCTGTTGAAAAAAAAAATGGCTACAGCAGTTTGTTAATAAAAGCCGTATCATTCAACAAAAAGCATTATTTTTAACCAAAAAAGTTCTAATGATGCGGTTTATTCTAATTTCAAATAATTTACAAATTCATGTATTTTGTTTTAAATATTAAACCTTTCAAAAACATATACGATTACAATAATTATAATATAGAAAACAAAGATATAAATAGATTTTTAGACTTCTGTATGTGTCAAAGAACGAACCAAACCAAACCGATTCATTGGACTTAAGTCCCATTTATTATATCTAATGACATCTTTAATTAACAAACAAATGTTAAATATTTCGCTGAGCATGCTATTTTTAAAGTTGTAAAATTAAGACCAACGATCAGACACTAACCTTCGGCGATCAACTGTTCAGAGTACTTTTCTAACCCATTCTTCATGCTGCGGATTTTCTGGTACATCAGAGGTTGCGTAAACATTGGTTCATCAAGTTCGTTGTGACCGTACCGACGATAACAGACCTGTCAAATAAATGTCAGGTGATGTTTCCACAGTATTTTTCTTTGACAATAGCTATTTTCCCAACAAGTGCAGAAAATCAATTTCTACGCATGCAAAGGCGGTTGGCAAAACGATGCGTAGCGAGTTCTGTCAAGCATATTACTAAACCAGATTGTAATATTGTGTACTGGCTACACTTTGGCTTACCAAGTCGATAACGACGTCCTTGTGGAAGGTGGCTCTCCACTCTGCGGCAATCTTGCAAACGTGGATGACACTTTCTGGATCGTCGACGTTTACGTGGAAGATCGGGGCATTGACTACACGCGCAACATCTACAAAGAAAATAAATATTTGCTGTTTAATAATGTTTAGTTTGGTTTGTTTGTTAATATTTGGATTGAGGGAGTTGACATTTAAATAAAGTGATTCTGACAGAAAATTGTAGAATTTGATTTTATTTTTTAATCACTTTGTCTAAGATCATAGAAACACGGTCCAACTTAGATAGTTTTAGAGGCTTTGTAAAAACTGAAAATAGTATTTTTAAACTGAACGTGATGTTTGGAAACACCAAAATATTGAATATAATAATAATGATAATGAACCTAATTATAGTAAAAGATTAATTAGCGAAATGATACAAATACATACATACTACATAATACAGTTAACTTGAGGACTGACGTAAAGGGACTTATTACACTTAAACTTACAGTAATTTATTAGATAAGTACAAAACTTATAATAGCACCTAGATACCTATTCTGTTTAATACTTCTGTGATAACTCTGTGATATTTGACATGTCTGAGATTTAGTTGTAGGTAGTTAGCTTTAATATGTTTGTTATTGTCTCTTTTTTATATTTTTCTCTCTTTCCAAGTTTTACCTAAAAAGTGAGAGGGGAATAAAAGGGAAGGGAAGAAAATTTTTTACAAATTTTTAACTAAAAATATTTGTTTGTATGCAATTTTCTTTGGTGCTTGGTTGTAGGTAGAGATGTGGGGAAAGCTCAATATATTTTTTTCACAATTTTTGTTTTGAATTTTTTTTTGTTTTTAACTATGGATAGAGTAAGATCACTACCATAAAGCTATTCTGTGACCATCAAAAAATAAATCTGGCCAACTGAAATCAATATGTGGACAACAAAAAATAAAAAATCAACCAACCGAATCAATATGTAATGCCACATAACCCAACTTTTTATGCAAATCATCGCCAATAAAATTCCAGAAAAAGTTTTAAAGGGATTAATTGTTATTATTGCCAACATGCCAAAGATATTGTAAGTAGTGTCCAGGCATTATGGACAGATTCCAAAGTAAGTTGCATTGCCATTTATATGGTTAAAGTTTTTGTTGTAAAAAAATAATTTAAAAATAATTTAAGCCCAAAACTAATCATGTGTTCTGTTTATACAGGGTTGAAAAGTTATAATACACTAGCGAAACGTCCCAAGGAAAAATTGTCTTTTTTTCTCCATCAACGCCTATTTCACAACCCACGAAACCAAATCTAAGTTATGTCACAGGGATACCAAAACCAAACAGTATTTTTAAAAGCAATAGGAATAGTCAAAAGTCTAACGACAAAAGAAGTAACGCATTCAAGTACATATAATAAGAAAATTAAAAAAAGCTA
The DNA here is from genome assembly GCA_963576565.1 of Aspidapion aeneum. Classification (NCBI taxonomy): domain Eukaryota; kingdom Metazoa; phylum Arthropoda; class Insecta; order Coleoptera; family Brentidae; genus Aspidapion; species Aspidapion aeneum. The sequence goes on along the minus strand of OY755041.1, from coordinate 26,262,911 downwards.
TGGTAGGGATGTAGAGAAATATTATAGCAAGATAAGTAGTTCATTACGTTATAGTAAACATTCTCCACAGCTCAAAGCTATAGAAGAAACTGAAGAGAGGCTTTTACGAGAAATAGAAGATAAAGAAAAAATAAAACAACAGAAAATAGAATTATTTTAAAAAAATTAGAAATAATAAAAGCAACGCCAAGTATCAGTGAATGTAGTGCTTCTGAAACGACAGTGGAAGATTTTAGAGAATTTGAAAATGATCCAGAGGTTAAAAAATCTAAATCAAAAATTATTGATTCCGAAAAAAACTGCGTCATTACCTTTATCATACGAAAATGTAAATAAATTGTTGTTAGACAAACCATAGACATTAATGTACCAATATTTTCAGGTAATGTAAAAGATTGGCCCAGTTTTATAAATCGATTCAACTACACAACAAAACAACTTGATATCTCGAATGAAGAAAATATTTGTAGACTGAATAGATGCTTAGTAAATGATGCAAAAAGACCAGTAAAAGGAATGTGCAACAATGTATGTATAAATAAAGTAATAAAAGTTTTAGAGAAGAGGTTTGGTAGACCCGATTTATTGAAAGCCTAATAGATGAAGCAAAAAATTTACCACAAATAAAAATAATACTCATCAAATCTTAGTAATTTCGTAGAAATAGTTACTAATTTAACTTTATCTTTAGAGTCTCTTGAAATGTATAATTACTTAAAATGCCCCGAACTTTTGAAACAATTGGTACATAAATTACCCTATAATATGCAATTTAACTGGGGTGAAAAACAAGCAAAAAATGGAGGTACACTTTAATTAGTTGAGTTTCAAGAATGGATTTGGGACAAATCTCTAGCTGCAAGTTATGTCCATTCAACAGCAATAAAACCTCAAAATGATACAAAAGAACTCTAGTTGTTATACACGATAACGATAAACCATCTGTACGTTTGTTATGTAAATAATGCCATGAATTAAAAGACTGCAAGAAATTCTTAGATTTAACGTCCCAAGAGAGATGGGAAATGGTAAAAGAAAATAACATCTGTTTTTCCTGTTTAAAAAAGTCCTCTTATGATATTAAATTATGCAAAGATAAAACACTTTGCAATATAAATAAATGCACTAAAGTACATTACATTTTGTTTCACAGAAAAACAAGACAGAAAATAAACCTAGTACATCAAGGGAATTTATGAATTGCACTGAAAAGACCACAGATAAAGTATTACTAAAAATTTTACATGTAACTTTAACAACTGAAAATTTAGAAATAGAAGTTTTTGCAATGTTAGACGAAGGTTCCACAGTTTCACTGATAGATGAGAACTTACCACAACAAATAAAATAAACTTGGAGGGTCCATCACAGTTTTTGGAATTACGATGGTCAGATAAAGAAACCTCAAAAAGCATCAATAGTAGAAGAGCTTCCTTTGAAATAAAAATTAAAAACATTATTAACACAAAATGCAAGCTTTTACCATCCAAATCACAAACAATTGTTAAAAATGTTTTAAAACATTTGGTCAAGATGCCTAAGCCTCAACTTTTAATTGGGCAAGATTACTGGGAAGTAAACTCATCGAAGGTCCAAAAAATTCTTCAGCTTTGTCTTACTCCAAATTAGGGCCAGAGCCTTTCCTGGGGCTCACAAGAGGGCAAATGAAGTCGGCCCTAACAGAGGACCCAGAAAGAGATACAAAGGGAATGGACCAACACAGGAAACGCCAGACAGGCGAAGGAGTATGTGACAGGATACAGCAAATCCCGTAGGGACTGGCTGCTCCGTAGATCACAAAGAGAGGTGGGAGCCATAGTGGGAGTCCTAACCAGACACTGCGTCCTACAGGGACACCAGGCAAAGATGAGAGTGGAGGGAGACGCGACGTACGAGCGATGTTGGGCCGAGGACTAGACCTCGGCGCATTTCTTCTCATCATGTGAAGCATACAAGGAGGCAAGAGAGGTATTCGAAGAGGAAGCCTTTGAAACGGAGGACCTTCTAAATCTGAGGTGGCCCGATATTCTGGCCTTTGTACAGAAGATGGGCAGATTCGTTAGCGAAGGAAGGACGCAGTAGGGGGGATGCCCGGAGGTTTGCGAAAAGAGCGCTTCATGTGCCTAGTCGCCAGGCCTAGAGCCTACCCCACACTACCACTACTACTACTACTACTCCAAATTAGGATGGGTGATGCATGGCAACCTAGTTCAATTTAATGGAAGATTAGATATAGAAAGAGTATGTTTTATCAGAACAAAAGATATTGAATTGCATAATATGGTAAAGGGCTACTTTACAACGAAATCATTTGGCGTAAGACCCTCAGAACCAGAAACAAATAATAATGAAGATGAAAAGGTAAAGAAAATTATAGCTAATATTACCAGAAAAAAGGAAAATAGATGGAAACCTAGAATGTTATGGAAAGACGAACATGAATTATTACCTGATAGCCTACCCCTAGCCATAAAAAGATTTAAATACAATGAGATAAAGATGTCAAAAGATAACTGTTTGAAAAAAGCATATACAGAAAACATTAACGAATAATTGACCGAAGGATACGCCAGTTCACTTGAACAACACATTTCCAAGAAAAATTGGCCCTTAGAATTGTAAAAATATATCCTGGCAGAGACAATATTGTAAGAGTAGTTGATGTTAAGACAAGTATTGGAGCTAATAGTAGATCCATAGCAAAGATATGCCCAATAGAAAATTTGAAAATGAGCATCGAAGGACAATAGTTTAGGTTTGATTGACCCTACTGACAACATTTTCCAGGGGAGAATGTTTAATAATGTTTATATTGATTTGTTTGTTAATAATTGGATTGAGGAAGTTTACATTAAAATAAAGTGATTCTGACAGAAAATTGTAGAATTTGTTTGTATTTTTTTTGACAATTTAGTTCAGGCAAGATGATTAGTCTCGCATCGACAAAATATATATTTGTTTGTATGGATGATTTGATGAATCGAAGTAAATAAACTACAAGAAAGCAACCCTAAAATCCACTCTACATGCTAACAGTGTAAAAAAATTGACGTTCTGTACAGCGATTATAAGTTATTTAGGTCAAATTCTAAACGTTATGGCGATACTTCACTTGGAGTAGTGTATTCGTTACTAGCGGTTACGCTGTATTTGGAGAAATATTTGGTGTATTCGTAAATATTCCAAAAATACCATCCACACACAAGAACTGAACCAGCAAAAAAGTTAAACATGCCAAATGTTTGTTTATTCGCAAACTAGTAATCAATAAAAAAAGTCGTTGTTATGACTATTTATAATCACATCTTTTTAATTACCTGTACAGTATGGAGAAGATCTGGAGAATCTCGGATCAGTGGTGAATCCAATCTGGTTGTTGACAACGATGTGGACGGTTCCATGGGTCGTGTAGTCAGGCAGTTCTGACAAGTGCATCGTTTCGAATACCACACCTTGACCAGCAAAGGCGGCATCTCCGTGCAAGAGCATTGACATAACCTGGGAAATAATTACCAGTAAAAACAAAAATTTTCTGGTTGTTCGCCCCACTGACCTTCAATCAGTAGTGCTAAGCTTGCTTTTACTAGAAACCAAGAACAAAGTTTTATAACCATAAACGGCAACAAGCTTTGAATTTCCATATAGTGACATGGCCTTGGATTTGGCACATTTGATGTTCAATTTAACTTCCCTCTAAGGAAGTGACATGATGCTAGAATTATAAGAAACCAATTTTAAATCACAGAAATTTATTTTAAATCATTTAATCTGAAGAAATACGCCAAGACATTTATGATTTTTAAAATCTTGTAATCTGAAGATAAGAATTTGGATCAATCAATACATCAAGATGTTTATGATTTGAGTGAATTCATAATTAATTTTACCTTTTTGCCTTCACCGTCTCCTCGGTAGAATTGTTCGGCCCTGGCTTTGCCCTCAACGACGGGATCGACAGTTTCCAAGTGAGAGGGGTTGGCGACGACCGCCAAACGAATGTTCTTGTTTGTGACGCGGTTCAATCTACAAATAATCAGTGTTCAAATTTAGTGTTCTATTTACCTAACGAAAATAAAACATCTCCTATAAAACAAAAATTTACAGTAGGATCGAATCCAGTTCCCGTAATATTTGAGATTTTAGACCGTAGTTTGTCATGACATAGGCTTAATCAATAATTAGAACCGCTTACAGTTTACCCGTGTGTAAAAATTGAGTGAAATGAACTGATATTTATTTACCTTAATATCACATACGAAACATAGTTTTCAAACTATTGCATGTAATGCAAATGTAAGGAAAAATATTGGTTTCGTACACCAAGTGAAAATTTTGTACCATGATTACTTAATGAACATTAATGGCTCTATACTTTCTCACAACTGACTCAATAGGCCATTTACGTAGACCAAATAAAAAAGATTTGGTTATTTAACGATTTAACTAAAACGATCAAAAACCTGAAAACGCGTGAAACTAAAGAAATTATTTAATAAAACAATTCAAAGAAACTGTTTAAGTTGCCAATACAAAATCCTTGTTTATTTTTTTGCAGGAGTATACCCTACTTCGGTTGAATTCTAAAACATAAAGGCACGCTCAAGTAACATTGATTGATCATTAAAAAGAGGCTTTGTATTTATAAGAGATTTATAAAGGTTGACAAATTGGCATTCGATGGTTGAAAGGTAAAAGGTCATAAGCGACAGTTTTTAAACTTCACAGCAGGGCCACTTAAAGTATTATTTGTCGCTTAGTTAAAAAAAAACCAGGATCCATTCTTTTTTCATTTGACTTAATCGACATAAAAATCATCGTAGAACCCTGAATAATAGCTCATTCGACGCAGAAAAAAAAAATAAACTTACAACGATTAAAACTCTATTTCAAATAATGTGTCGCTTATGCCCTTTTGCCTTTCAACCATCGATATCATTATAAACGTCGTTTATTGAATTTACTGTCAATTTTTTGCTGTCTTTCGGGCTGGTCCTTAGAACTGGCTTATAAAGGCCTATTATCTTACTTAAGAAACATCTATAAGGCTGCTGTTATGGAACCTAATTGCTTCATTGAGCAAAAAGCATAAGTGTCCAAACTTTTACTTCATAAAAATGTTGATTTTATTACTGAAATGTAAACTACATATACATTAATGGTTAAAAATTACAGCGTAAAAGTTTTGGGGTTTGAACAAATACAAGGTGTCACTGACCCCCTCTTCCTCTAAAAATTTAAAGTTGTTAGTTACCTCATCGCCTAAGTAAAAATTATGTATATGAATACGTAAAAAAGAAAGTAAGTGTTTAACACAGTTTTTTTTACGCATTGTTTTTATCTTACCTTTCAATGTAAGTACCCAAATGGTACTTGACGTCACCGGAACCGTCATCGGCCGCTTCCAACCCAGCGAATTGTGTGAACAGCTGGTACAAAGGTTTACGACAAACGTTGGCCAGCACGTTTAGACGACCTATAAAAACAGACGATATAGCTTTTAACTTATGAATGTTAAATTTCGTGATCTAAGTCTGGCATAACAAATAAAAATACATAAAATATTGTAAATATGATAAGGCAACATCCAGGAGCATACGCAGACTACTAACCACGTTGTCAACTCGTTGTTACTCCCTTCTGCTAAGATTTAACGACATTAATTTAGATCATGTGATATGAATTTTTTAGGTCTGCCTAAAAAGTGGAATAACCAAAAAACTAACTTTACCTCTATGAGGCATGCCCATGACAATACTCTCGACTCCATACTCTGTAGATTTATCGATAACCGTCTTCATCGCTGGAATCAACATTTCACAACCTTCCAAGCCGAATCTTTTTTCTGAAGAATATTTACGGGCCAAGAAAGACTCAAATCTAAAAATAATGAAAATATTTTACAAAATTTAACAAAAAATATGGAAAACGACGAAAATGAAGACCTGTCAGTCGTCATATATCCATTTGAAGGGCGACTTCTACCCAAAACAGAGACTACGCTAAGGTTGAGTTTTCTTGGGCGTCCATTTTTACATTTAAAGACGTCATTACCCGCAGCCTCTACTTCATTCATTTGTAACTGAAAAACGTAGAATTACTACAATGTTCTTTCACTAAATTTTCTTAAAAGGACTAAACATAGGCAAAGCCCTCTATTTTGCATTTTTAAAGGATAACATTTTTTGGAAAATAATGCACGTACCTATTAAAAACTTCAACACCAAAACATATAAAACACTGTGTTCGACAAAAATAAAACAACTCTTTCAAGCCATGTGGCTGCCTAAACTATCATATTATCGATCCGTTCTAATAGACTAGGCCATGTGGTCCACACCACATGGCACAACATAAACAGAAGTGATTCGTGTCAATGGAATACTTCTTTATTTTAGATGAAATAAAAACGAATGTGTTAAGATCTTATGCTTTTAATAACTAAAAATCCAAGTATTTATCCCTGTGAAATTTTGTAGTAGGCAAAATAGTTAATTATTTTTTTCTTTTTTATTGTGACTAGTCTATTCAGTAAGCTGGTATCGGAGAAGAATTCAGGGAAAGATAACCACAGAATGGCCGACTGACAGATCCCCATGGTGTCCCCATCAAATTCAGCTGCGCACTCGTCTAAAAGCTATCTATGCTCCTCCCATATCTCTCTCTAATCCGAAAGCTGTTTCGGCTGCGTCTAGCTTTATTACAAATTGTTTGGCTAGTGTTACAGAGAGTCACACTCTTTAACTAAATTGTAGTACGTGATAAAGGATGTGAAACTTACCCTGTGGCACGTGTAAGCCTAGCCAAGATCAATCTCTTATCCTCTTTCGTCAGCGCCATACAGCCGGGTGATTCCATGCGCTGCCTGATCCAGTTGCACTGTTCCAAACTGTTGATGAACATGAACTCGACGCCGATGTGTCGACAGTACGACAACTCAAGGCGGCGCAAAATTTCGCGGAGTGGCAGGGACTTTTCGTTGCCCCCAATAAAGGTGGTCGAGGGTAGTTTAAACACTCGGTCCATGTCGGTTTCGTCTATGATTTTTAAAGGGTTAGTCAATTTATTGAGTAATTTTTGTAGAAACTTAATGCGGACCTCACACGATCAATATAATTTTAAAAGATAACATCCGAAATATTAAAAATTTTATTGCTGCATTTCGTTATTTTATAAAAATTTAAACTGCAGACTCTTAAGTTGGGGAGGTTCTTACTCACTAACAACTAGGCACTATTGCGGTAAGGACTTGTGCAAACTTTGTAAAGAAACAAAACAACCAATAGTGTGCTTAAGGCCTGATCCACAGTTTCACATCTTGCCGCTCACTTCTATTTCCCTCTTTCTCTAATAGAAAAAAATGGAAATATAAATTGTATCTTTATCTCGTTCTATTGGAGAAAGAGGGAAATAGAAGTTAGAGGCAAGAAGTGAAACTGTGAATCAGGGCTTAGTAGACTCCCTGTATGTGATAGATGTTGCCGGAATAAGAGTCGCGATAAGGTTTCTAAAGTAATAAAGACTATATCGAAATACTCTACTGTCCGTGTTTGGAAAGAGAAACGATTGCCTTTATTTGTCCGGCCAGAAGCGTATAATTGGTTTAAAAATAATATTTGCCAACTGTGACAAATACTCTCGTTATCAATCAAATTATTGTTTCTTTGTGAAGCACTTCTGTCATATATTACAAAAATGGATATATGTAGGTCTGTCCGAAAACTAAAATTCTGCAAGAGAAATTAAAAAGTAGGTTGCTTTGCCATCTGCAAAAATTGGAAATAACAGAAATATGTGCGGGGTAAATTGATATTATAACTAGGTAATAATTTAAAGTTTTTAAAAATTCTTTTATAGAACTTTTGAAGAACTTAATTTAGTATCAAACAAGTTTCGTAGCTAATCGGGCAAAAAGGAGTTTTTGTTTCTCTCATATTTTTCCGTGGGAAGCCTAAAAGCTTAACCTCACGGGGGTCCAAGATCTAATGGAAACCTAATAAGTGTTGACAGTTAACTGTTACGTCCTTATGGGACGGTTCGGTTCGGTCGGAACGAAACAGTTAACTGTCAACACTTATTAGGTGTCCATTAGATCTTGGACCCCCGTTAGGTTAAGATTTTGGGCTACCCACGGAAAAATATGAGAGAAACAAAAACTCCTTTTTGCCCGATTAGCCACGAAACTTGTTTGATTTTTAAATTCACGGGTACGAAATTCCGTTTGTTAATTTAGTATCCACCTAATTTAGATTTTGTCTATTCTAAACAATTTTGGAATGTATTTATTTCTTGTTAATTTTTTATTAAAAATTAGTTATACATAGCTGAACAAACGTCTTATTATTAGGCGATGTTTAAACTTAACTTTTAACTTCACACGTACTGGATAAGAGCAAAATTGTCTTTTTTATACAAAAATTATTTCCTTTAAACAATAATTAATTTCGTATTTTGTTAATCCAGGCTCACTTCAAAAAGAAGATTTCAACTAGAACTTAGTGAACTTTATTGTAATGGACAACGAGCAGAAAATATGTTTAGAGAACTTTTGGCTAAACAGCAAACATTACAAAATTTATTACCTTAAGTATAGCTTTTACTTATAAAACCTATTCAAATAACAAATTTTGCTGAGAATTTATCAATGAACAATTCTATCGACGTTTGCTGACTAAGAAAATAAATCTTCAATGCCTCTCCTACTATCGAGATTCGTGGAGAATGGTCTAAACATAGAAGGATATGTTTTATAATAATTAAATTAATTAATTATATTTTATTACTACCATCCAAATTGTGTCTCACACTAATAATTTTTAGTCTAATTTTACAGTACCTACTTAAGGACCAAATATAAACTGTTAGGTAGGTAGGTACTTACCTTTTTTACATTTAATTATGCAAATATGCATTAAATAAATTATATAAAATATTTTAGTTTAATAGTTTTCGAAATAAATCCTTGATTTAAACTAAACTGGTGCTAAAAGCCTAAATTTTAGAAACCGAACAAGGCCACATTATTTTAATTAAAATTCTGATGATTTAGATACCTTTTAATAATTAAGGTAACTGATAAATGAATGTTATGAGGCGCGGAGCAGTGATTATCAGTTGCCTTAATAATAATGGGAAATTTTTTTAAATACACGCCAATGAATTTGAAGTTGATTTTTCATACCCTAAAATTTTTTTCAAAAGTGACTTTGAAAACCTCTTATTTCGCCAATTAATTAATAATTTATTTAAATAGAGATAAGAGAGAACCCGGGGGTTTAATGCAATATATTCCCTTGAATATTATTATTTTCTAACTCCGTTTATTGATCCTGTGAGGCTCGCCTAAAACGAAAACTTATTTGATAGTACCAGTTAGCATATTCATGCGGGAAACAAAGGCGAACGAATTCGGTCGAATGATATCACCCGAACAGTGGCGAGGAAACGAATTCGTTCGCTCGCGTTTGTAAAGGCGCGTATTCGCCAAAGGAGCGAGCATTTGTTCTTCTTCGTGTATGTTTGCTCGTGTTCGCTCGTCATATTGAAATCTCGTCCATATACCAGCAAATATATTCAGATTCGCAATTGATCCGTCTAATTTCTGCGAGCAATAAATATGGCCTAAATATGGTTATACGGAAGGCAAAGTACCTACGTATGCCGCGATCAAAATACGAGCGCTCTATAGATTGAAATCTCGTCCACACCGAACGAGCATGAACACGAATTTTCTTTGATGTACCGACTTCCTCTCGATCTTTTTTGAGCGCGAACAAGCAAATGTTTGTTCGCTCGCATCCGGTACTCACTAGGCGATTATTGATGCGGAATGATCGCTCGCTCTTGTTCGCTCTTTTGGTGAATACGCGCCTTAACACGTACACATTATCCGAACTAATCGAACCGCATAGTAAGCGAAAGGTAGCAAAGGCGAATAAATTCGTTTGATTGTATTTAATCACAGGTACACACTAAACGAATTCGTTCGCTAGGGTTCGTTCGCCGTAAATACACAGCTTAGAACTGCTAACAAAACTTTTTTAACTTCATTTCATCGTTATGTATGACTTAAATTTACAGTCTTTGGCTAAATTCCTGCAAATCTATTAAACAAAGCCTTCTTTCTATTAAGATCTAAGAATCACATTGTGCTGGTTCAATGACACATGTCATTCCCCCAAAACGCGTCAGCTTGAACTTCAGGGATTGGGAAGTGAGCAAAGAAAATATATCAACAAGAAGCGACAAAACCTGAATGACAGTAATGCAGTACTATTACACTCAAAGAAAAAATTGTGCAATTTTTGTTTTACACGAAAAAACAAATTCAATTCTGTAATTTACTTTGTTTGAATGGTAAGCTTATTTGTTTATTTGTATAATGGAACCACTTCCTGTATACAGGGATGCATGTTTCGCTTTGGCCTATAAATACATTTGTTATCCCTTTCAACTGGTCTAGCATGTTCTTTGAGTTCTAGGATGTACCGAGTTTTAAAAGAGAATAAGGTTTGTACCGGTATTTATAATATGCGTCTTTAGCTCGCCAACGGCACGAGCCGCGGCTGACTCCAAAACCTTTTATCTGACTACTCCGTTTCTCTAGTGTCTAGTGGAAATTTTCTTTATGCTGACATAAAAGAATTGCATGTAGAGGTGTATATGTGTAATATACCAGAATGTGCCTCTTATTTTTGAAGTTATCTGGAAAAAGAAATGGCGATTGCCCCCGCCTGAGACCACCTAATTTATTGCTATATTAGTTAGAATTTGTTTTACAAACACAATTTTTTTGCATATTTTAGCTGTAATTAATTTTTTTAAACCGCCTCGAAAACAAGTACTTTGCGTATATTTTTTTCTTTTTGGAAAATTTGGAATTTGGAAAAAGGCACGGAAAAAGACCAAAAAGACCGGAAAATCTATTTTTACCCTTTTTTAAAAATGATCCAAAATATAAAGTGACACAGACCACTTGAGTCGCAGTGGAGGGGCGACATTCGCACCACTTATAATCAAACCTAAAGTGACATTTAAAATTAAGCATGAATTAATTGAAATATAGTCAATTATAAATGCAACCTATGGGTTTTTTGATATTTATAAATATAATAGCTTTTAAATAAGTACTTTAATATCTACATGTAGAGTAGCATGTTGGTAGTGTTTCATCCTGTTTAAAAAAAATTATTATTTACATGTTGGTTGTGTTTGTGCAGTTTTATATCGGTTTAAAAAAAATACGTACGAGACACGACCGGAAACTATCTTTAGAGGTCCAGTAACGTAAATAGCTATTAAATGTATTTTCTCCAATTGTGGCTTGGTTTGTTCCTGTTTCTAAAACAATAAAAACATATCACGGAGATTCAAAACGTTTTATAAAAATCTCTACTTTAACAAAAATTGTTTTATTGTCAATCTCCTTTTTACTATTTCTCATAATTTTTAAATTTAAAATGGCCGGAAGGAATCTATAAACAATATAATATTACTTAGATTTTTATAATATTATTTTTTAGTTATTATTTTTTCTATTTAATTCCGTATATAATATATAACTGTTTTTGCAAACAATCAAATAAAAAGTTCAAAAGGGTTGATTTTCTATGACCACAGTTATATGATTATATAGGTGTAATGTCCATTTTAATTTGATTTTTTTCTTGTAATAAAAATGCACCACAAACCACAGTTACACAAAATTTTTCTCAGTGTAATATAACTGGATTAGTGTCAAGCGTGACGTCACATATTTGTTTCCCATATGAACAATGCTTTGAGTGACAGTATTTCGCTTCTTGTATATATCTTCTTTGAAGTGAGTGTGACTTTGTAGTGGAAATTCGAAGTTCTTTAGAACTACCAGAATCAAAATTTAACGAGTTTTTAACAGTCCAGCATAAAGAAGATATCGAAAAAGTTTGTCGAGTTTCGTTATTCAAAATCAGGTAACCACTGCAGCACCCATTTAATTCTGTAATTTCTTTAATATTTAGCCAACATTAAAAATTAGATCTTTAAAGTTGGCCACACTTATTAATTTTACATGAAAATTTGGCACTGGGCCAATAGCGCGCAGGAAATTTGCGCGCGGGATAATGGCGCACAAATTGCGTGCGGTCAAATGCGCGCAACTAATAATGTCCTATTAAAAGCATATTTTGATAACAGGTTGCCTGTCCAGTCCAGCCGAGGATAGTTGATAGATGCCCTAGTTATTAGTTGAACGTATTTGTCCGCACGCAATCGTCCCGCGTATAAATGTCCTGTGCACTATGGACCCAGCGCCGAAAATTTTCATACGTATTAAACTTTTTAAAGTGCAAACCTGATGATGTGTAATAAAAACAAGTACAAATTTTACAAAAATATAACTACACAAAATGACTTAGGTCCGTACTCCTAACATGACATCGTATAAGTTGAAAGAACATTATGTATTTAGTGTAATGTACACTACACAATACAAGTTTAGGGAAACGAAATAAAAAGCAAAATATCTAAAGCTGAATAAAATATTAAAACCTCCACCAAATTTTAATTTTGTTGCATTAAAGGCAAATATTTACAATTAAAAGTTATAATACATACCCTTGTCTCGTCGTGCCAAAAACTACTTGTTCCAAAAAGGTATAGGGTTCGTAAATCATATTTATTTTAATCATCAACTTTATCACAGATTAAGATTCGACAGAAAACAAATTCGTCCGTTGATTAGGAGTTTTTGTGGGGCATATTCCCACCTTTTATGTTCAAATTATTCCGTATAAAAATATTGCCAGAATAGTTCGGGGCCTAAGAGGGAAATTTAGGGGCTTGTCTGCATTTTCGCGCACCGTGACGAAATTTGGCACAGACGTACCAGACACCTAGAGATGCTATTTTAGAAGTGGTGCTCCGATGGAACCCCGTGCAGGGCCAAGATACAGGGGCGTACTTGAGGTGGGACAGAAAAAATTGATAAATTAAATATAAAACTTGTTTCGCATACAATTTTTGTTCCTTTAACTTTATAGCTATGTAGCCTATAAATTCAAAAACGCTATAAAAGTTTAAGGGAGCAAAAGGTAGGGTGGATAAATTGTTTAAATCTTATTTCGTCTAAAGTGGTCATGTGGGGTATCAATTTCTAGGTAATTTAGTATTCTAAACCAAAATATGTCAAAAACTGACACCTTAATCTGCCAAGCCTAACTGAATAAAATTTGATACCTTAGTGTAATGTAGTAAAAATAAAAGTGGAACTAAATTTCGAGAATTTTTAACATAATTCAACAACAAAAACAACAACAAACCTGCCAATTTACCAAAGCATACACTTTTAGTAAAGTTACATAATTACATCCTGTTTAAGATTGGTTGTAAGAAGTGATAATTAAATAGATATTTGACATTGACATTACATAAAAAAAAATGTATACAGTTAAATTTACTGTATTTTATTAATAACTTTTTACTTAAGAATAAAAAGTCATAAAATAGTTTTTATTTATATATCAATCATTTAAAAATATTTTTTTTACTATAACTCACCTACGCGTCGCTTCATTTTGTTCTTCTTGCACCAATTTAGTGAAGTTTTGGTAATAACAAAGTTAACAATATTACCGACTTTAATTTCAATAACCTGTATGTTTTAAAGTCTCTAACTCACAGCTACATAGATGATTAATATTCTAACTTTTTACTGTATATTTTCTAATTTTATAAGTGCAGGGACTAAGGTCTAACGTATTAAAAATAAATTATATTGACACAAGAAACACCCTGTATTTTCTTACAATTACAAAGCTAAGTAAAACAATGTACATCGTGCAAAAAACGCATTTTTCTAGTTATAACAAGTAGTAAAATTAAGAAGGTATCTTGAACTGCATAACCGGTATAACCAAAAGTTTGAGACGCCTACTTTTTACATAATTTTTATAATATTGACACAAGAAACACCCTGTATTTTCTTACAATTACAAAGCTAAGTAAAACAATGTACATCGTGCAAAAAACGCATTTTTCTAGTTATAACAAGTAGTAAAATTAAGAAGGTATCTTGAACTGCATAACCGGTATAACCAAAAGTTTGAGACGCCTACTTTTTACATAATTTTTATAATATCACCTTGTATCAGCATATTAAAAAATTAAACTAACTTAAATTTTTGTTTCATAGCCTGTAATAAGCCGACAAATTGTGCCAAGTTTCGTTGCCAAAAAGTAGCTAATAAATAATGTAAAAAACAGTCAAAATCACAGCAAAGTTGTTGTGGGCCGGTATATACGTTCAGATGTTCAGAAAATAGTAATAATGTAGCACTTATCACATAAATAGAGTCCGATAAATGGTTTATTAATGAGAATATAGTGATTGCAATAAAATATTTATTTGACAAATCTAGAGTTATTTAAATTTTCAGCACTAAAATAAAAAATTACGAAAAAACTTTATTGTCTTGTTACTTTTTAACACTCTGTATAAAATCTTTTATTTAAGAAAATAAAAGCTGTACTAGTATTGTTGCAAAGTGCTGACTTTGGGTTTTCGATAGTGATTTGTTACGTCGTCATAAAAAAAAACTGCTTAAAATGATCATAAAAATTTTACTTATTTGTGAAAACAGCCTGTATTTTTAACAGTTCAAACCAATTTTTATTTTCTTTTGGTAAAATATAAATAAAAGCTAAATATCTTTTATTTTGTATATATTTTTTGAAAATATCCTTACGTCTAAGAAATCCACATACTTGTCCATCTTTTTAGATTTTTTTAACTTAGAATTATTAAATAAAACCCCCTGTACTCCGACTCTGTATAAGTAACACTTGTCCAGCAATTTTTATTTTAAAGAGAAACAATTTGTTTATGTCCTCATTAGATTTTAACACCTTTCTTGCATAACTAACCCCATAAATTTCTAAAAAAAAATAATTATTTATTTTTTGGAAGAAAATAAAGCAATATATTTTTTTATCACTTAAAATAAAAGTGTATATGTCCTTATAATCGGTTCCAAGTTTCATTGCTCTAGCTTTATATTTGAATTTTATACAGAATTTTAATGAGATAGATGCAATTAAAAATACAACACCCTGTATCTTTGCTCTGCACTGGGTTCGGGATAAGCACCACTTCGTGAAATAATACTATAGTGTCGTACTATATTCGTACGCAAAAATGCAGACGGCTTAGGCTCAGGACTAGAAAGACTCAAGTCGTAAAAACTTTTTGCATTTAAATATGTCACTTTACTTGCCGGATACGGTAGATATAAACTAGACATAAACCTAAAGGAACAACATTTTTTGCCTTTCTGACCGCCACAGTAATTTCTAAAAATCGCAAGAGTTAAAAGATCTCAAAAAATTAGAAGCAATAATCTTATAGGCGACTTGATAAGTGTGACAGCTTCGGATTTAAAATCTGTCAATTCTTTGTCAACGATTTTTATAACTGGTAACAACGCATGCATCACATACACATACTTACTGGGTAAGGGCCTTCAAAAATTACTGCTACAAGCGTGAAGGCATGTTGGATTTCAATTAAACCCCAAAATTAATGGACAAACTAAGTGTAATGGGTGCTTGGAAAGCTTGAAAACAACTATTTTTAGTTAAATAACCTGTAATTTCTTTAAAAAAATGCCAAGTAAGCGGCTAAGTCAGCTCAAGATTTATTTTCAATTTAATTCAAAAATAAAAATTAATCCTCCAATTTTGACAAAGTCAAATCACCGCATTAACAAATTGTTAACGTTATTTGGAAGCAGTTCCTTTCCAATATTACTAAAAGAGTCTAATATTAATTCAAGCCATACATTGGGGTTTATTTGAATCCAATATATATCGGAACACTTGTAGCAGTCATTTTCTATCAATTGTTTTAAATCGCTTTAGTAGTACATCTATATAGTTACGTGATCACATAACATAATATGAAAAAGTTTTGGTGCCCGTAGAAAAAGAAAAAAGTGTTTTATGATAAAAATAGAAACAAAGTTTTCCATGCCCTCGCATTTCATGTTGGCCTCCACCTACCTGTTGCGCCTGTTTGATTAGGCTAGGAACTTTCTTAGATGGTTCTTATAATCCGATCAAATTGCCGCGCCGTGGCCTTAACGCAGGAACCTTTATTAGCCCAGTAAATGCGTATCTAGAACTGCCGTTTTCGTAACAAAATTGCGGAAGTCTTTTTTTCAACGGTTTTATATGTTTTCGAGGGTACTGAATCCAAATTTATGGTTTCCTGCCTGGTAGGAAGTCGGCTTTATAGCCAAATACGCAAAAAATCTGATTTTTTCGCCCTTTTTTCAGTTTTTTGCTTATATCTCAAAAACTATTCGTTTTTTGAAGATGAGCGTCCTATACAGAATTAAAGGAATTTATTTAACTTTTATTTTATGATAAGCGATACCCGCGCTAGACCTCGCTAAAAAACAACTATTTTTTGAATTTTTAAAAAAACGCCCAGGCCCACCTCTTTCAAGTCGAGAAATAAACAAGTAATCAACAAAAATCTTAATTTAAAGTAAAAGAGCGTTAAAGAACATAGTTTCTAAAACTTGACGACAACGCAGGCGGACACAAGGCTATCAAAACGGATGGGCCACGATCCTCCACTTTGTTGACGTCACATCGGGGATCTGATTTTTTTTTTAATGGTCACGTCACGACACAATTGACTGTCTTTAAAATATTGAAGTTGGAATGTTTTGAGATTGTTTTTACTATATTCTTGCAGAACAATTTTTTTTAAATGTATAGTAATCCTTAATTTTTCAGAGCCGCTTCATTAGCTCACACAAAAATTAAATGTAAAGCAAAAGCGAATGTGACAAACACAGATGACAAATTCAAATGCATGTCAAATATAACAGTTGTCATGCGGTACATGGCGGGTAATTTGAATTCAAAATAAGAAATGCTAAATCTTGAAGATTTTAACCTTTGAATCATCTTGCATCCTTACAAAAGTTTAGTAGAATATCGGGATAGTATCTGAAAATATTTCACTGAAATTTTGCGGAAATCTTTGGGCCATTTCGAAAACATCTGGACTCCCATAAGAACAGCTGATTTTTTCAGGGTCGTGGCCTGTATTTTTTGTTGGTCTTGGCGGACCAAGGTTTGTCTATCACTCCCACTACTACATTCCTTGGTGACCGCCTGATTTTGCTTTGCGGTATGCGGTAGTGTGTTGTGGATTGATTATTTCCAAATGGTACCATTGATCTTGAAATTCATTGAGTCTGAGCGGATGGGCAATTGGAAACTACACCTCCAAATAATATACGAAATGCTAACGTATTTCCATGCCAGCGGGCACTACCTATATGCAAAGTGCGCGCATTTGTACTTGCAAGATATGCTCACATTAGAGCAGTCCATCCCACCTGAGGAATTTCAAGCATTCACTTCCAAAAGGGGCTTCACTATTCGACGTACTGACAAATGCTGGAGCGGAACATGGCGATATATGTATTGAACAGCAGCTCATGAAGCATATGAAGGTTGAAGGAGGGTTGAGTAGAGCACGCGGATTCAGTGAAGGCATCTTGGCAAGATGAACGTTGGGAATGAATTCGCTCCAGCATATCGCAAATGCAATTGAGGATTTCTGCGGTGTAATGAAAATACAAAAAAAACATTGTGTTTCACTGAACTCTAGCGCGGAGACCGCATGATATAAAATGAATGATGATAAGTGCGTTTTGTAGGAAATTTTATTTGCTTTAATTTTGTATAGAACGCGAATCTTCAAAAAACGTATAGTTTTTAAGATATAAGCAAAAAACTATAAAAAGTGCTGAAAAATTAAGATTTTTTGCGTTGTTGGCTATGAAGCCGATCTCCTACGAGGCAGGAAACCATAAATTCGGATTCAGCACACTCGAAAACATATAAAACCGTTGAGAAAAATACTTCCGCAATTTTGTTTTGGAAAAATTACCATTTGAATGGGCTATATGCTCTTGTAAACGTTTTATCACCTATGTGCCCCCTATTTCTTTCGCTCAGATCGAGATTAACGCATTTTATTTGCATCTTAATAAAACTTGTTCCCTTTTTTAAATACGTTATTACGTTTGGCCGCCAAAACTTTTTCCCACACGGTATATTTTTTCCGCCAATGAACCCAAAACCTAAAAATCTTACGTTTCATCAATTCCCGAACTTGCTTTCTCAGCTCTTCGGAATAAGTCTTGGATGGATGTTCTGCAGATTAAAGGCAAAAGAATAATAAAAGCAAACTAAAAAATAAAAAAGAAACAAACAAGCGAGGAAATAAGGCTACAAGGGCATGCTTTATTTAGAAAAACGATAACAAGGGTTAGGATTTGATTCCATATAATTACACGATTGCCAAGTTTTTCAGAGAAACCTAATGGTCTCATATAGCCTTTAGATCTTTTTCTGTACAGGAAAATTGTTCGAATTATAATTATTAATAATAATAATTATATTTTATATTAAATATGATAATTGAATCATATTCTAACCCTTTAGTTATACAAACTAAGGAAAACAGTGCTTTAGTGCTAAACTGTAAATAAGCTTTTTCTAAAAAAATACAGTTGAGTGGGAAAGTTTTCACGTTGGAAGTAAAGCTATGAAATGGTTTACATTGAGTTATGAAGATCCTAACTGTCTATTGAACATATTCTAATAGCTTAAACTTGTATTTTTTCTGTAAAAAAATGGTAGGTATAAAATTTCTTGGCATAGTCGACATTACTATTTGAAGATTAAGATTTTTCTCTATAAAAAAATAATAAGAAAATTCAAATTCAAATGCAAATAATGTTGAATACCCTGCTAGGGTTAAAGATTTCTACATTGTTTAATTTTACAACAAATCCGTTTTTTTAAGGCATTGTGTCAAGACATAAATTGATGTCAAACCCGGTGAGGTTAATTCGAAGGTGATTAGCTGAAACAAATTGTACATCATCCTACAAGATTTTAAAATAAACTCTTGATACTGTAATGTATTGTTGAGTTCTGTATTGTGTCCTGTGGAGTCCTATATGGTCTTGTAGAAAAAAAACACGGTCTTTCATTATAAAAGAAACCTCAAACCAAAAGCATCCAAACTAACTGTTGTTATATGCGTCGGCTTTTAATATTTTAAATTAAGTTTAAAAGTCAACGTTTCGACGCCTTCCGGGTAATCATCAGGGCCAGAATATTAAGCCTGCTTAAATGCCGTTTGCGTTTTAAAGCTGAGACTCTAACGCTCTTTTTTGTTACGGTGCAAATCTTACAATGAAACGCACTCAAAAACTATCTTGGCCGGAGGGTGTGATACCATTCTCCCTTTGCAAGCTTTTCTAGTGTGCTTAGCAGTGTCGCTCTATTGTTTAATTATACGGCCACATTAAATCTTCCACCTATGGTAACTTCAAACTTTTTTGAGTAATACTATAGTTTCTAGTTAACTGACATTAAGCGGACTGTAGTCGAGAATATGAGTGTAATTTGCTAGTGTGTGATCCTCTGTGTTGACTTATGTCAGCATATGGTTAACCCTTGTTGTAATAAACAATAAACAAAAACAGCACATAAAAAATGAGTTTGTCGTTAAAGTAAACAGTTTGTATAAAATAGCAATATATTTTCAGAAATACAGGGTGTCCCAGACAAAAGCAACTACATGGGGATTTCGGAAACAGTAAGAGATACTATTTTGGCCAACTAAGAAAAAAGAAAAAAGTTGCTTTATTCCAAGCCCAATCAGATGCTGTTAAAATTATAAATATCTACAGAGGTTTTCTAAATATCGAGCAAAAACTTAAAAATCGTTTTTTTTCAAAAAATCGAAATATTTCCGCTATCTCGTAAACAAATTTTAGAAAATTTGGTTGTTTTCTATTAAAACTATAAAAACAAAGTTGACTAAGGCCTAGAAAAAATCTGATGAAGCCATTCGATTGGACGTAGTCGCTAATACAAAACTACCAAATTTTATCAAATTTGGTTACAAGATGTGACGATATTTAATTTTCAAAATTGTAACTCTTACCGCTTCCGAAATCGTCATGTAGTTGCTTTTATCTGGGACACCCTGTATACGGTGGTATGTTTATGTTCTGGAGAAGAGTATATTACACAAATTACTCGACTGCTATGTACTCTTGAATTACTTATAATATTTATTAGACAGTCAGGACCTCATTTTTTGTTTTTTCGTAAGTCAAAGATATCTAAATAGAATTTCGAACTTTGGAAAATCTTACCAAAATTATAATTTTTGTAAACCAGTTCCTGCGGAGTCTGGTCGTCCAGATCGGCGCTATTAATGCCCAGTGGGTCCAATTTGGCAATGTGGTGACCACGAATCTACAAAAATTTATCATCCAACACCACTGCTAGCTACGATTTTATGTTTAGCTAAGCGTTATTAAAATTATCGTTGAAAAAAGAAAGAACAAAAAATATACGTTTAAAAAAAAATTAGTTACAAAGTTTTGATGTAAAAACAAAATTAAATTATATATACATTAAAACGTTATGGTTGGGCAGAATTTCCGAAGTTGTGGTGTTTTTGATTTAAATTGGTACGATTAATAAACTTATGAAGAAATTTACAAAAATTATATGTTTTTTTTCCGGCGACGTAATATATGCGGCGTCGCGACGCTTTCAAATGTGACGTGACATTGATCCAGATTTTCTGAAATAACTTAATAACTACATTAGATAGGACAGTTCTAATTTCACTTTTAGGCAGACAATGAGTGTGCCTTTCTAACAAGGTATTACACTTTAGAAGTGTGATTAAGTTCCATTAAATAAAAATTGGTAAATTTAGTTTTTATCAAAATTTACATTTTTGTATTTTTCCTAAATTTTGGTTTATCTGAAGCGGTTAAGTGGTTTTAGGGGTGATTTTGGGTTTGGTTGCAAACTAAGGTTCCTTTTAAGTCTGCCTAATAGAATATATTATAACTTAGGTTTTTCACTGGCAGGAAATGATGCAAAAAAATTTTTGAATTTGGTCAAGTTAGTTTTTTTATAAAATCCATGGATTTCGCTCATAATGGTTCGTTCTCGCCCTCATATTGCTTTATTTTTGTTTGTAACGTTTTTGGAAAGTTTTTAGAATTTAGTATTATTATTTTTTTTTTGTTTTTCTAGTTAATTTTACTACACTATTGCAAATAGAAATTTGCGCGTTTAATTTACTTTTACTCTAAATAATTATCAAGCTCGACGCACTTCTCCTTGCAACCCTTATTAGGTGTTTCCACCCTTCCTACCCCTACTTCCTTCTACACTGAAGAATGGACTGTGTGGAAACCACCGGCGCGTGAGCCGCTGCGCACTGTGCGAAAACAAGGAAGCATCGAGCACACACACACTCGTGACTACAGCCGTCGTTCATATATCGACATATACGCCACAATTTTAACCTTACGGTTTTTTCTGATCAATACCCACGCGGGTGATAGTGCCGGTTTCCTTCCAGAATTTACGTTCCTGGAATAATAGGTAAGTCGAGCTTGCTTTTTAACTTAAATTTTTTCGTTTACTACAATTGAGTGTCTTGAACCCAAGAACCGGGATTCAAACAGGATTGGAACCACGCGTACCCTAGTTTATACCCTCCATGCTGAAATAACCTTAACCCTACCCCTTTCACATAACAAAAACATTTTTTTACTACACTTTATTTTGAACTATTTTTTTCTTAAGTTTTTATTATTATGTTTTAGAATTTAAAGAACATTTTAAAAAATATATTGCAGTTCAAAAAAAATAGTCAGGTAGTTTGGGAATTTAATCCAAACACAAGAAATGATACTTTAAAAATACTTGAATTTTGAGTCAATTTTGGCACCTCTTCATTCATGTCCATTGTATTTTTATATTTCCCGGGTGATTTTGTTCCTCCAAAAGAATTTACTTTCCCAAGGAACAAGCTTTCAAAATTTCTATAAATCTCCAAAAACCATATTGAAGTTTTCATGCCATTTGCCCCCAAAAATAGCTATTTTTAGAGAATCTATGAAATCCCATAAAAACAAGTCATTACTGTTATTAACCTGCTGTAGATCTATGACTTGAACTTAACTATAAAAATTTTTGTACTTCCATTATATAAAGCATTAATTTTTTTTTAATTAGTGGGGGTGCTGACCACATACTATCATCCAGTTTATTAAAATATTGGGTGAAGCAAAAAAAAAACGGAAATTTTTTTTCGTTATAACTCTTGAACTATGCTACCGATTTTATTGAAAAAAGCTGATGTTTACAGGAAATGAATCAGGATTTTAAGAAAAAAAAATTTATTCGCAATCTTGAAATTACAAGATGGAGCACAAAATCATGCTAAACCCTTTAAATTTGCTTGTTGAAACTTCTTTAGGCGCGTTTGGCAGTTTTTGTGGGTAGTGAATTGAACTGAGTCGTCAGGCTCGGCTAAGTAACGCTCATTCGGGTGAATTCGGCTCAAGGTGACTAACTGCGAGGGGAACATTCAGCGAGCGATATGATGATGCAGATGAAGGCCAGTATTATTAATTTCGCCTTGTTGAAGTTTACACTTCTGCCGTGTGGTCTTAAGCACACAATTTTTTTTTTATATTCCAGATCTTTTTTTAGATTTTTTTTTAATTTATAAAAAATCCTATTTCTGCGACGCACGGACGAGGTACGCATTACTAAAATCAGTTGGATTGTTCCAAAAAAATTAATTTTTGTTTTAACCTTTATTGTACAGATTTCAATTCTGTCTCCATTCATTTCCTAATAAATTAATTATTACTAAACCGATTTTCCTTAAATAAAAAGTATCAAGGCAAAAATTAATTGCGCCTTAAAGGTTCCAATCGAAATTTATCACCTTCTTAAAATTCAAGATCAGAATCAAACTTAACCTTCCAGAGGTTTGTTTATTCTTATGTTTCGAGAAACTATTCGTTTTTTTTTTAATTCGTTAAAAAGCTCTTTATCCGCCACACGGAACAAAACTTAAATCATTAAAATTGGCTTAGCAGTTTCGGAAATATTAATTTTTATTTTAACCATTGATAGAGCAAAGATGTTTCACAAACTATACGATTGCCCAATTCTGTCTGCATTTCGTCAGAAATTCATTAAAACTAAACCGATTTTAATTACATGAAAAGTATCATAGTGAGAATCGATTGCTCGTCAATTTTTAAATCAAAGATGGCCGACTAAATAATATTTGTCTCTTTATGAAGGATCGCTATTTTTAGTTGCGAGTAATTTTCACCCCCTATCGATGTTTTGCTCATTAAAAGCAGTTCATTAATAAGGAATTCATAAGCAAAGAAATGCAAGCAGAATTAAAAAAGCAAACAAGAAATCCATCCCAAATTTTTAGGTTCATAGATTGTTTGCTAATTTCCGAAGAAAGTGTATTTTTACCATATAATACTTTTTTTTACTTCCTTGTTAA